>SSHR01001509.1:0-29009 GCA_006518225.1 Fusarium neocosmosporiellum | reverse complement strand
CTTTTTCACCCCTTGAGTAACCGATGTAGTGTTCATGCCATCCAACACGCCAGTCGTACAAATTTTCCCTGGTTCAACTGCATGAAACTTCTTCAGGGGCGTCATAAGATGCAATATCCACATGCATTGCTTGTCAAATCCGCCCTCAAGATCTTCTCGTTTGATCCAATATGATCACTTAGAATGGTGCCTTTTTACAACACATGTCTTTTCCCTTGAATGCCTTAATTTTGTCGTGACATGTCATCTGTGAGGATAATTGTAGAGCGGTCTTAATGGTTCAAGCTGAATCTGCAGCCGAGCTGTGTCATTGCTTCATCAGCTTGGCTTGAATTAGCCAAACATGCACATCCGCCTCATCCGGATGTCTTTGGTTCGGTTCCAGGGCGGACTTAGAACACCGAATGCTCAATTGAGGGCTACAAACGAGTAAAACTGCCGCAAAGGGGCTTGAAGTACTGCCAGACACGTAAGTTCCTTGGTTGTGTTGACGGGCGAGAGTAGCACAGCCGAGACGTTTCCAGTTGATCTCCAGTGATTTGCCAAGGACAGAACTTCCATCAATCAGAGCCTCATTACTTCATCTACAGTTACATTCACTAAGACGAAATCGTAACGATGTGGATGCTCGGTTACTAGTATCTCACCGATCATCATGATGTCCTGGGCTCGGTCGCCGATTTCGAACAGCTTTAAGCTCCGGAGAACGTGGGAAGGATGTGAGGAGAAGTTCAAATACGTAGCTGCTAGTTCATTCGGGGTTCGCGTTAGTGTGATGCAACCTAACCAGAGGAGACGGGTTGACGAACTGCGCTCAAGGTTGACAAAAACACAACTCGCAAACTGGTCAACCTTTACGCCCTCAACTGCACAATTATTTAGGAAAAAAGAAATTATAAAGTAAATATGATGGCTACAATAGAGAAAAGGCTCAATATATCCGAAAGCGCTCTTCTTATATCTTGTAAATGGTATTACCCTCTTTCTTCTCGTGGGCATACGCCCATGATCACTCTACGTACATGCTAAACGCCATCTTACTAGGATCCCATTCCGCCCGAGCCGACTAGTTTGAAGTGACTTCCGTTTCCCTCTCGGCTCATCGCCGAGAGTGCGGGGAATAAGCTTTTGCTAACCTGGGGTAATTGGGTCTTGTGGCGTGGCTGAAGCTGAGTGTTGGGCATCACGATGTCATCTTGAGAATTCACCGAGAAGATCACCTTGAACGATGGAATCCCCCGCAGGTAGATCTCTTTTCTATCCTCGGTAAGAGGAAAAGAGGTTTCTCGGCCTGATGGAAGCTGTCCTCTTCAGTATTCAGAGTCAAGAGTCCAGGAGCTCACGAGTCTATAAGATGAACAAGTTGTCGCCATCATGATCTCAACCACCAAGCAACCATCGATCAGAATCATCACAGATTGCACATCTCAAGTTACTCAACACTTTTGAACCATCCATTTTCATAAAAACATCCTCAAAATGCCTTCCTACATCCAGAAGTACAAGGCCGCTGCTGTAAGTTCATGACCTCAACAAAATGCAAGTCTAACATTCATATAGGTCGTCAGCGAGCCAGCCGTGAGTGTTGCAACACTTTGTTCGACAATCTTACTCTCTAACTCAATGACAGTGGTTCGACCTTGAGGCCGGTGTCCAGAAAACGATTGCCTTGATCAACGAGGCTGGCCAGGCCGGGTGTAAGCTGATCGGCTTTCCCGAAACGTGTAAGTTCACACACTTTGAGATGGGGATGGAACTGTACTCACGCAACCATAGGGATCCCTGGCTATCCTTACTGGCTGTGGAAGGTGAGTCTAGCGAGTGGATGGCCCAGCTACTCGACTTGATCTGACCTTACCTACCCAGGTCAACTACATGCAGCAGCTGCCCATGATCAAGCTTTACCGCGAGAACAGCATGAGGGTCGACTCTGACGAAATGCGCCGCATCCGTAAGGCTGCTCGTGATAACCACATGTGAGGCAACCTCTGGGTGATGTTTTGGTCTGGAACTGATAAGTGACAGCTTCGTCTCCCTCGGCTTTTCCGAGATTGATTACGCTACTTGCTATCTCGCTCAGGTCATGATCGACCCCAACGGAGAGGTGATTAACCACCGCCGCAAGATCAAGCCCAGCCACGTTGAGAAGCTTGTCTACGGCGACGGGTCTGGTGATACCTTCATGGCGGTTACTGACACGGATATCGGCCGTCTTGGCCAACTTAACTGTTGGGAGAACATGAACCCTTTCCTCAAGTCGCTCAACGTCTCGTGTGGCGAACAGATCCATGTTGCGGCTTGGCCTCTTGCCCCTGGCGACGCCATGAGGACTTACCCCGACACGGCCACCAACACGGCTGAGCAGTGGGCCGATCTGATTACCCCAGCCTACGCCATCGAGACCAACGCGTGGACAATTGCTCCATTCCAGCGAATCAATCACGATGGTATCAAGGAGAACACGCCCCCCGGCGTTGAGCCCGAGGCGCACCCCGAGCACTACAACGGCTGGGGACGCATCTTTGCACCCGACGGAACCTGCGTGGCCAAGGCGGACAAGGACTTTGACGGTCTCCTCATTGCTGATGCAAGTCCCAGTGGCTGCTGGTGTGTTGATTCTGTAGCTGACGCATAATTAGATCGACCTCAACAAGACGCACATCCCTAAGGCTGTTCACGACTACGGCGGTCACTACGGCCGGCCCGACCTCATTCGACTCCTGGTTGACACACGCCGTAAGGAGCTCGTCACTGAGGCCGACCCTGACGGAAACATCGCCACCTACTCTACCCGTGAGCGGCTCGGCCTGCACCTCCCCCTCGACCCTCCCAACCCTCGCAATGGGAAAGCCGGCCTTGTCGGCGCCTCTCGACCACGACCCCTCGCCTCCCGAGTACAGGCCCAGCGACGTGAAGACAAGGAGTGATGGAGGGTCCTGGAGTCTCTGGAGCTGTCGGCCCAGTTAAGTCCGATCCTCCATCACCTCGGACTTGGCCTTGAATGCTCGCCTCCAACAGGCAGGTCCCTCCAGGTGCATCAGGACCGATTCTGTTCAACACAGAGTCCTTAAGATGATATTGTGCTTTACCCCTGCATATAGCTTCTGAAAATAATAAACCCAAAAAAATTGATTTTACCTGGTTACGGACCGAAACCCTTTGCCTTGAGATACTCCTGTAGATGCCTTGAGCGTACATAGAAATGGCCCATGCTTAATTTGATCAATTCTTTGTGCCTCTCGCCTGGAGCTTGCTCGACGTGCCTCCTCTACAATCGAATTTGCGTTGATCCATCAAATGAGACTGGGATCACTAGCACGCCCTGTGCCTACAAAACTACAGTTGGAAGCAAACTTATATCTTTATGGTGGATTTCAATGAAGCAGTTCAGTCTTCTCAAGTCAGCTGTGTATCGTTCCAAGTAACACAGATGTCATTCTCAACATGCACAGGGACATTCAATGAGGGCGTGTAAGGATATATGAAGTCTTTGCAATATACTTTCTAGTAAAATAATTGGTCTGAAATAGTACATGAGGTGAAGTAAAACAAATATGTGCTTGACACCTGGGTCAGTTGCGGAGCAGCCGCCAAGCCGCCTTTGTTACATAGCCCTTATTTCCATCTCCTACTTCTCTGCGGCAGTCTCCTTGGGCACGGGCTTTCTTGCGGTAACCACAATCATGGGCCAGTAAGCATGAATGCTCTTATCGCGCATGTCTTGCTTGGCCTTTGCAGCAAGAACGTTGACCTCCTCAGCCTGCCACCCGAGTCCCCTCGTCAGCGCCGCCATCAAAAAGCCCTGAAGACCTGCTACGATGTTTTCATGGTTCCAAGCGCCCAGTTCCTTGTACTTGGGGTCCCGTGGCCATGTGTTGGAGGGCCACTTGAACTTGTACTCTTGAACATCCTCGAAGCCAGCTTTCTCGAGCAGTCCCCCCAGAGTGTTGAGGTCGATGAATGCGCGTCCAGACTTGGCGGCAGCTTCACCGAGATGCTTCATAGACTGGAAAAGTGCATGTTCCGGGGCGAGGGTGCCATCATCAGAGAGAGGGAGCGTGAATTCTTGGAGCTCGATGTAGCCTCCTGGCTTGAGATTTCTATAGAAGGTGAGAACCAAACGTTGGGGCAAGGAGAATAGAGATGACGAGACTTACTCAAACGACTTTCGAATATACTCTTCCCAGTCAGATATGCTAGAGTTATTCATCCGACTATGTATGTAGTCGAATGGTTGCGAGTATGTCCATTCCTCATCCCAGTCGTCAATCTCAAATCTAACATTAGGGGGGACACTATCATCTTGGTCAGCTCATAAATGAAGATGAATTATGCAAGGTTTTTGCTCACAATTGAGGTTGGCTTGGTGAGAGGTCAATGCCGATAACCTGCAACACAATATGTCAGACAATGCCGAACTTGATCAACAAACTTTGAGTTCTAACCTCAGCTTCAGGATGTTCGTCTCCAAAGTCCATGGCCCAGATGCCAGTACCGGTACCAAGGTCGAGAACCCGTCCAACCTTGGAATCGGCCTTGTTGGGCGGAGCAAATCCCAACTTTCCATCAAGAGTGAGGTAGAAGATGTGGTGCTGGAGGTCTAGGGAGTCCATGTTAGCCAGCAGCAGACTATCATGAAGGCGCACAAACCTAATCTTTCGTTCTCGGCATCATCGTTAGGAAAGTGATACTCTAGACACAGTCAGCCCATTGTGCCCCTCGAGGCCTAGGAAAGGGGACAAGTGACTGACTTCCATCGTGGAACTTGTGATAGGTTCTACCGTTTTCCTTTCTATACTCTAGAATGGAGCTACTCAAGCTCGCTGTCGACGATGCCGTGTCCTATCCCAAACCCGGGTTAGCCTCATAGAACCAGCGACGATCACGGATGTAGCGGATGATCCGGACCTCGTCGCCACCATAGGTAGAGTCATGGTCGTCCGGCTCAATGATTTCCTGCATATTGACGTCGTATTCTTTCACGGGTTATTCCAATCTGCCTCGTCAAAGAAATGTAACCTGCAAATTCCCGGAGTTGCTGTGGAGAGATTGAAAGATAGGATGATGTGGTTCTTGAACAAAGCGGGGTTTGAACACACGATTTTCCCTCAAGCCCCGCTTGTCATCCGTCTCTGGTTAGCCTGAAGAACTGACAGGGACAGAGTGGCTCTTATTGGCTCTCTGGTGGTGTTTGAGGACGATGGTGCAATGGTGGCCAAACTCAAGTTCTCAACGTCGATATAAGACTTGTTATAAATGCGCGTTTGGGGTTTTGATTGATCCTATATCTCAATTCTATCGCCTATTAGACCCCCTCGCTTCTAGGAGTATTGCTATCGAAGAATTCTCCCAAGACTCCAACCAGTCTGTGCAGTAGATGCCCCGTCATTAGCAGCCTTGGCAGTAGCAGCCTTGGCAATAACAGCCTTTTGGTGCTGGAATGCTCTGAAATTGCTTGAACGTCGCAATTAATAGACTATGTACGTCAGACTTAGAGAAAGACTGACATATAGTGTATCCGATGAGGCCTCATCCCTGGAATGCTTACGCCGGGCACTCAACCTTGCACTTGGAGCATCTCTATGTTGGTCGTCATCTTACGACCCCAGCGCAGCTTGTAACTTTCATTTCAATTGATGGTATCGAAAACGAGAAACGTTCTGTTAGATGCAGGTCGTTAGGCCCAAAGGGAGTTGGGAAAGCGATCCATCCTCAGTGTGGCGAAGGGCCGACAATAGCTCAAAATGACACCGGAAACAGAAAACAGGGTATTTATTAATAGACAATACAAAACCTGACCGTGGGTCATCTCAATCGGTGAGTTGCCAAGTCATAGATATGGCTATGCAAGGCCCATATCACAGCGAATGATGGCCTGGAAAAGAAGATGTCAGGCTGGCTATTAACCAGACCTTAACAAGGGACTTGGCAATGCCCGCCCGACGATCCTGCGTCTCCGCAGGTGCGCAAGATGCAACTCATATGGAACTTTAGTCGAAAGGATTAGATGAACAGCGTCACACGGCTACCGTCCACTCACTTATAAATCCGTGGTTTCTCATGCTCGACTCTCCATCCCAAATCACCATCTTCTTCATCTTCAACCCCGAGTCCCACCCAACCTTGAACATGTATTCTGCCAAATCTCTTCTCCTCATCGCCAGTGGCGCGTCGCAGGTCGCCGCTCAAACCCCGACTGCCCCAACGCAGATTGTCATGACCTCGAGCACATCGCAGGCTGCCACATCTCAGAGTCAGACTACCATCGTCTCTGCCACTCAGTCCCTCCCCCCGTATGGGTCTGCTTGTCTGGCGGCTTTCAAGACCACGGCGCCCAAGATGACAGATCGCCCAGTACCCGGTGAAGATATCTATGATATTGCCTTGTCCTGGGGCAAGGGAGAACTATACAATACCCAGAACCCTTGCGAACTGCCCTCCGTCACTGGTGAAAATGCCGCCAAGTTCACCACGTGGGCATCAGCATGGAACGACTGGTCGTACGATCATATTCCCGAGTTTCAGGAGCTTTGGAAGGCATGCAGCGACGATCCAGAGGTCACAGGAATTGTCCCGATCGGATCTGACGTGTGCTCTGATCTTTCTGCCAGGGTCACAGGAGTGGTTGGCGACGAAGACAAGGGCGGTGATGAGGACGAAGACGGCGACAAGCCTGCGACAGTTGTCGTCTCTGCTGGATCTCTAATGGAAGGTTCAATTGCCCTGGCCATGATGGCGGCTGGCATGGTTCTTGTTGTCGCGTACTGAAGCGTCGATGTTGGCTCTGCCGCAAAGAACCGTTGGCCCCAAGTTGACGGTTGTTCAATGAGATATCTTGCCTTATCAAAGTTGTGTGGTACGAGTTTTTTGTGCTAAGTTCCGAGTACGTGGATGTTTGGAGAAGGATAGGTTGGCTGGATGCTAAGCCCCTTTTCCGGGTTCAACTAACACAGTAATGGGAAATGGGATGGTTTATGCCTCTCAAACCCTTACCTTTAGAGTTAGGCTCAGCAAAAAATGATGTCTGAGCTCGCTGCAAAAGATTTACTCACATGTTTTGGTTCAAGGCTCAACGACTTCAATCATTTAACCTCAATTTCTCGTCCAACAACAATATACATCCGCATATTGTTCAGATAGCCAGTTTATTTTGCATTTTTAAAGATCCGTCACGCAGGGGCCATCTTGTTAAATTGTCCACACTCCCTACACTTAACAGAGGGTTAATGGGAGGTGACGACAAGATGGTCGTGGACAATGCTGCTACCCTATGGCAGGCTAGAGGTGGATAAAATGCGTCAGTAGAACAAGGATCGAGTGAGAATTGAACAATTTGTCAGAATGTCTTTTTTATGTTTATAAAGCATTAAGTTATGTAAAGTTTAATGCACGCACCATCCACGCGTTGAATGCGTACCCAACGTGACCTTCAGCGTGAGACGGAGATATGCTAAGCGCGTGCTGGGTAACAGTGTGCGCTCAGGTTCTGTGAGCGTGTTTATGCATGCATTGGTTCATAAATGCAGGAGCACAATGACAAGAATTGGGTGGCTGGGATTTCGCTTCGCACTGCCTCTTTCAGTTAGCCGCCAAAAGCACGCGAGACAAGCCAGTCTCCCTTGCAGCTCAGTTGAACACGGTTGACGTGTCCCTTGCAAGACGCGTCTCGCGAGGAACGCGTTGTTGCAACCTTGCGTGGCTGTGCGCCACTGCTTGGCCGCTGCTTCAAAGGTATCTCTGCACCAGACAGGGGAGTTGACCAAGTACCTCTCTGATGAGCCACTCGCCAGCCCCCTGAGGGTACCTCTGGTTGAGCGAAACACCTGTACTCATTCACTTTAGTGGGCGGCACGCAAATTATGCCCGTGCTACTGTGCTGCAGTTAATTCTGGAGAGGTTGTGTTTTACCACAGTGCTTGATGTCGCAGGGTGATACAGGTACAAGTCTGAGCATGTCGAAGCTGCTGCACGGGGAGTTCTACGAGTGCTAAATAATACTTTCCATGTATCGGGGCTCGTTACCAACAATGCTGATGTTCATATCCCAGTAAGCGCCTCGAGGAAAGCACACCAGGCTCCTGCACTACACGTACAAGGCCAAACATGTTTTGTGAGCCCTCCACGAACTTTTCCTACAGATGCTACGAGTTCTAGATGCCGAAAACCTTCAGGTGGATTTGTCACGTACATTTTCTCCAAAACTTGACCATTTGGTTCAACGCCATGAGCATAACCCTTTTTAAACTTGACGAAGGCAGTGACATATGTTCCTGGCATCAAATGATTGAAAGCATGGCTATCATGACGTTTCGAATTGCGTCTCTGCCCGCCGATCATCAGCTTCCTTATTTATTTCAGCAAGTCCGTACCTCGTACTTGAATGGAAGAGGACCGTCTTCACCATTACAGTGTGCTCAGATTGCAGCATAGTGTTTGAAAGATCCGTCAGCTTCATTGATGAATTAAAGGCTACTATTTCCGAGACTCTTAAGCTCCACGTCTGAAACCAAGTCTTTGACCATCTAGATGGCTTTGCTTTTTCCCCCGAGTAGATGCTTAAGATATGCAACGAAATGCAAGGCGCGTACATTTCTCTTGTCTCGACAGGGAAACAACTCTTGAACTACACTCAAATTCACTTCCCGCCAACAATACCAATGCCTCTGGGGAACGGCCCTAGGGGCAATATTATCTAGGTCATTCGCAATAACTTGGACCCCGCATGTGAGGCTTTTGCGTTCTACCTCCGAACTTCAAGGCCATCATCAGTCCTCTCGAGAGCCTAATCTTTGGAAATCAGAAGATTACCACTGATGATGCATTCGAAAGGCTTGCGGGCCTCAAGGCAGCGAGAGAACTTGGTGATGATGGGATGAGAGTCAGGACAGCACAGATCAGCAGCTGGGGAAGGACATTAGAAGTCAGAGTTCTCAGGTGACATGTGGAACAACGGAATATGCGATCTTGTCGCACACGCATAGATTGTCTCGTCGACAGTATTCACTTGGAAGGGCGTAGTTGACGATGGCGGGTGAGTTATGTAAGGAATCCATAGCTGGCTTATTACTAACCAAATGATTCCAAATTCCTTCGGACCGAGTGGATCGCGTCAGCATGACCTAATGCCATTGACGCCCTTCAGAGCTCAAGATATATAGCAGTATCATTGCACCTGGACAGCAGTAATTATCGACAATCATCTTATCAAGACTCTACAGTAACCACCTACTCTACACAATGGCTGCCCAATCCGCGCTCCCCGTCTATCACTACCTCGACATCGGCCGACTTGGTCGTGGTGAAGTCGTCAAGTAAGTCCACTTTGATCCTATTGCAAGGTCAAGGTACTAATTCTACAACCAAGTCTATTTTTGAAAGATGCCGGAATCGAGTTCAGGGAGGTCCGATACCCCTACGACGACACCTGGCCCGCCGCAAGTGAGAAGCTCCGGCAGAAGGGCATCTCGAAGACGGGCAAGGTGCCTGCATTGGAGTACAATGGCTTTATTCTAACCCAGGTTTGCTTATACTACGTCCTTCGATATACAGGCCATTTGTTAATCCCATCTTGCAGCACATCCCGATTCTCCGGTATTTGGCTCGAGAGCTTGGCCAATATGATGGTGAAACGAGCGTGGATAAGTATGTTGTCGATGCTGCCGCGGATGTTTACATCGACTGGAGGGTAAGCCTTATTCTTTGGCATGCCGGTGTGATGTGCAGACTGACCTTCATCAAGTACAACTGGGTGAACCAACTCAAGGGTCTCACAAAGGAGTTCACCAACGAGTTTTTGCCGTGGTACTACGATGTCATCACGCAGTACTACGCAGAGCGTGAAGGACCGTACCTGCTCGGCGACAAGATTACATACGTCGACTTTGCGGTCTATCAGTCTCTTGACAACGATCAACGAATCGGAGCCAACCCAGTAAGTGATACCCCCCGTTTCAATACAGTGTTGACACGTTTGCTCACTGTTCGACTTGCAGCCGAAACTCTCGGGTCCCCTCCTCAAGCTCAAGGAGGCAATTGAAGCTAGACCCAAGATCGCTGCTTATCTGAAGGAGAACCGAATTGCCGAGGCTTAGATCGGTGTAGTTGTATGAAGACGAATGACGCGATGGGAGAATTCATGTCCAAGGTTTGAATTCAGTGCGTATGGATTCAAGTTCGCTCGAGATCCCTGCTCTTGAGGAGGTAAACACATCGCATTTGAAACTCAATTTCAACGCTTTGAGACACGATTTTCGAGAAGAAGAGTATTATCCCTGCGATTCCCATAGAAAATACACCTAAATCGAAGAGATGCCGCTCTCACGAGCCCGCCGGCAGTCCCGACGAAGTCCTCAATCGCTGCCGGCTACATAGGAGGAATCAGAGATGCCGCCCACCTACCCTCGCAATCCAAGCACGCAGCCGGCCAAGTCACAGCTTCATAATAGTCGGGGCTGGCATTGGACTGATGAGCAGACGTTATACTTCCTTTAGAGGCTCTTGGAGGCTCGTCGAGACGGTGAATTAAATATGAATAAAGTCATGCCATACCGACGTGTATTGGAGAGCTTTATTCCCGGCTTTAAAGAGAGATGGAGGTCTAAGATGTAGGCATATGAGACGTTGAAGAATAAGCTGAGGAATCTAAAGGGACTCTGGCGTGTTTTTCGTGATGCTGCCGACCTCTCGGGCACGGAGTATGACGATAATACTAGGCGGCTTTATATTAGTCGACCCAACGCCAAGAAGATCAAGGATAGGAATCCTCATCATGGGAATAAAGTCATTAGCGATGGACTTCTCATTGGTCCCTATATCTCCCTTGATTCATAGAATGAGATCTTCTCAGATGATCCGCCGGCAGGTCGTCTTATCACCGCAGCAATGGACGAGAGGGCATAGGGAGGGCACGTAGGAAGTGCGGCAGAAGCTTAAGATTCGGATGCCTTAATGGCCGATAATAATAAAGAAGAAGAAGAAGAAGAAGAGGACGAAATTGATGTCAATATTGAAGAGGAGGCAGGGAATAGAGTAAATAGTCTGCCGCAGAGTCAGCCACAGAGTCAACTTCCTAATTCCTTGCAACTTCCCGACTCTCTGCTCGAAGGAGGGGATTCACAACCGATTCCTGCGTCGCCTCGCACGTCTCGTACGCCGGCGAGAGGGTTAACTCCTTCTTCCACACGCCTGCGAGAGCGGCAACGCACCGCTATCTCTAAGTATCACACACAGGCTTCATTATCATCGAGGAAGAAGTCGAAGGGCCAGGGCACGATCATAGCGGAGGAGTTAAAGGAGCTTCTTCATAAGGATTCTACGAGGCGCCTTTCCGTCACGTTACGGGTAGCCGGGTCAGAGGATCTAGAGAGGGCTGTTAGTAACTGCTTAGAGCTTATTAGAGAGGCATACGGCATACCTTATGCCGTGAGGGCGATCGCGATGTTTAAGGAAGTGAGGAATACGGTGATATGGAATACGCTAGGTTTAGTAAAGGTAAAGAAGGCTTAGGTTAAGAGCCAAATTGGCCCGGCAGAATAAGGCTATAAATAAGGCCGTATAATTATTATAATTTGAAGATAAAGCTATATAGTATTATACCTGCTGAGGGGGCTTTTTCTACATAATTTAACCTTAATTTAAGTGCCTCATTACTAACTTCAATAGAGCTATCACAGACCCGATTTTATAGCTTCAAATTACCCCTCACCGCCTTCAGCCTCGCTGCGGCCCCTCTCTCTATTCACTTTCCTCACCTCCTTCACTTTCCTCGCTCTCGCCGCTACCGCATATCTCAACAGCTTCCTCGCCTCTATTGCCTCTATGCCGACTATGATTTCTAGCTTCTTCTTCTCTTCTTATTCTCAATACTTCATTATATCTCTGCCAAGTCGCTTCCGCGATCAACATACGCAATCCACGGGGTATCTAAGCCGGCACGAAGTCATCCGCGCGCCTCTTGGCCGCCTCCATCGCTGCCTAAGCGTAAGGGAAGTTATTCAGGTATATCTACAGATCAAAATCACACTCATTAGGCTCGAGGCCATCTCCTAAGATAAAATTCCATAGACCGGTAACCGCAAGGATAATACGCTATTAATCCCGAATATTATATTCTACGGCGCTATACCTTATAATCTTAAACTTCCTTTTTACTCGACTAAAGATCTACTCCATAATAACTCAAAGCTAGGCGTAATGAAGATTATATATCTCCTCTTTATTCTATAGCCATTAATTAGCAGCTTCCTAGTCTTAGAGATGGTATCTAGTCTCCGGGAAGGGAATCAGGATACCTCGACTAGAGCCAAACCCGGCATTAGCTATAAAAAAGCGTGCTAAGGGGATTCACAAGTTAATAATCTTTGCAATCCAGACTAGTAAGGAGTCATTAATAGAACCCTCGGCGCCCATAAGCACATATACGAAGAATCCCTCGAAGTTAATTACTACGAGGATATTCTATGATATATTGTTTTTCCTGGACCAATATCTCTTCTAATGCCGCTGGAGCATATAGGCAGGTATATAACAACCATCTATAGCTCTAACGGCGCCATTAAATATAGTTATTTTCGGGGATAACTCCACGAAAGTCGATAGATCGAGAAGATAACTTGTTGGCTACATAATAAAGCGTATATGCAGTCGGCGAAGAGGTTCGAGGAGTTCATAGAAGATATTCGAGATGGTTCCTTGGCTAACATAGAAGCGAAAAGCAATATTCCTCTGCGGCTCCCCATACGCGAAGATCCATAGCATAATCATCAATTTCTGCTCTAGGGATATCTGCCTACTATCACGAGTAGAAGTATTGATCCTTAACCACCGGCAGAGGTCTCGAAATAGGGCTTGTGGCATGCGGAATAGGTGCTTGAACATATTATTATCCCCCTCGAGCAGCCACGAGGCATAGTCTCTTACGAGATGACGATTGGTACGGGGGCGGCGGCGTCGGCGGCCTCGCCAGCTCGGTCTCTCTTCTCCAATGACTCCAAAGAAGCGTAACAGAATGAGAACCCTGTGGCGGTTAGCGATGACTTTATCTTCTTCTATGAAGTAGCGTAGAAGGTCCTCGTTCTCGAGGAGGCCGTCGCCATCGATTAGGTTAGTAATTTCCTTGTTTTCCTTGTCTTCAACCGATATTATTGATAGTTATTAGGAGTTGTGAATCACCTCGTTTCGCCCCCTCACGAGGGTATCGATTTGAGTCACGAAAATCGGTATAATCTATATCCCCGTTGCTATCATGGGCAACCCGAAGCTCCCGGCTAGCTTGGTACATGACGGTGGCGGTGTTTATGTGCAGCTATGCAATCGAGACAGTCAATTCTTATATCCCCCGCTGGAATTGGTGCCAAATTGAGCAAAGCGCGTCCCCTCATTCATTTACCCCGAAAACCTGATGACAGGGATCTCCCAGATTGCTGACAATGATCAGGGCCTAATGATCACCCATGACTGGGTAGGATCACGAAGGATGCGAGATAGAACGATAGGAGTTTGAATACTACGATTGATCTTTTAATCTGGCACACCCTTGAACTTAGGCCCAAGTCATACGGCTAGTCTACGTACTAGGGCGATCCACCTTGCTCGGATGGGCTTTGTGAACGCCCTCAGTGGAGCTAGTATCACGATCAAGCTATTTACGCCACCAAAAACTATCGACGGGAGGTTAGTCGGAGCTTTGTTTCGCGAACCCCGTGGGGAAAAGTAGAAATGTCTTGCATAGTAATTAAGCTGGCCATGTTCCCACTGGCGCCTATAACCGCTAGGACCCATTTCTCGCTTAGTGAAAAGGCGCTTCGTGATAGCACAGCACGCGCTCAGCAAGCGTGGCCACCACCAACATGAATGACCTTTGCCTTCACCACTAGTCATGGCTTAGCCTCTGATAGACCTTGTACCCAAACACTAAAGGTCTTTCCATAAGTCAATTGGTGCTCTGGGCGCGGCGAGGGTAGCCCCTAGACTAGGTCGCTCATGTGCTAAGTATGTCTCACACGTAGCCTGATTACTAGAAACGGCATGACGATGACGAAAATAATATTTGATAAGAACTTACTCTAGATGCAGGTATCTCCTCAATATTAACACATTAATAATGTACTCATACTTAAATCCTCTTTATACTTGATTACCTCCCTCAGACTTCGCCTCTGGTTGATGCCGTTTCCTCAGAACCAGAGGCTTTGTCTTCTCCTTTTCCGAATCATTATCCTCGGTTACCTTCTCGTCGGTAACCTCTTCTATAAACCGTAGTGGCCGTGGAGTTCCGAACTTGAATGGCGAACCGTTCAGATCACCATTGGCCCGCATCTTGGACATGTGCCACTGGATCCAGTACATCTGCTCATGCTCTCGCAGATAGCGGCTACCGTGGAAGCTGTGAAGGACAACTTCGCGAGAGAGAAGACCCAGCTTGCGACGGTCGTCGGCCTTCTCATAGAACCGCTTGGTCAGCCAGTCGACATGCTCCGGCAGGATCTCGTCCGGCAGCGTCGGGGGCTCAGCCTCCTTGTCCTCAGTGAACTTAGCCCAGGGCCCGACCATGCTCAGTATGCTGAGTTGAGCACGAGCAAGAGCCATGGGGTCATTGGGTGGCACAACCTCACCGTACTGCTGATGCTGATCTTGCGGGTCTGTGAGCACCAGAGCCGTGGCTCCCACCTCGGTAGCCACGATGGGAACGCCAGCCAAGGCTGCCTCGCCGATGGCAAGCGGGAGACCCTCAGAGATGGACGAGTTCATGAAGAGCCAAGCGTCCTGGAGAACAACCTTGGGGTTGCCAAAGCCCGCGAGCACCACCTTGCCCGCGAGGCCGCTCTCGACGATGAGCTTCTCCATCTCGAGCGCGTAGGCTGGTTGTCTGTCCTTGGCGCCGTAGACAACGAGTTGATAGTCCTCAAAGCCCATCTCGTTGATGATGATGTCAGCAGCCTGAATGGCGATCTTGACTCCCTTGATGAACTGCACGTTGGACAGCATGACAACTGTGGGCTTGTCGGTGCGGACCTTGTCGACAGGCTTGAACGCATCCATGTTGCTGATTCCGTTGACGATGGGGTCGACCTTGCGCTCAAACATGTTTCTGCTGGCGATGTTGCCACCGTCTGTACCGAGCTCAACCTCCCACATACTACGATGATCATGTTAGCCAATAGTTACGGTCAATGCTGCAGGGGGTTAACTTACGGGTTGAAGACAGAGGCACAGGGCATGATGACGTCGGCGTGGAAGTAGGCGAGGCGAGCAGCCATGCCAATGCCGGCAAGAAGCATAGACTGCACCGCAAGCGGCAGCTCGCTCTGAGCTGGGCTGATGTTGAGACACGTCTCTCGCCAGAGAATGGCATGGTCCCAGATGCCAAAGGTCACGCCACGACGGCACTGAAGGATCATACCGAAGAGACTGCTGATGCCGTGGTGCGTGCTCTGGAAGACTCGGGGACAGTCTTCAGGAATCTGGACGGCGTAGATGAACAGATAGGCCATGTAGATGCCGAGGGCGTCTCTGAAGTCGGACATGCTGGGACGCTCCATCTCGAAACATTCCGACACGTCGGCGATGTTGTCGTCATCGTAGCGGATCAGCCAAGCCCTCATCCATGCTCGCTGGACCACAGGAGACTTCCACGTGAGGCCGTAATCCTTGGTCTCGTAGTACTTGGCCATGGATAGGTACACGTTGCTGTATTTGATGAGATCTGCTCGAGAGTACTGCTTCGTTCGAGCACCCTTGACGAACTCTGTAAGAAGAGGCACAAAGATGCCCGTAACATCTGCATCCATGTCGGTGGCTTCAATCTTCTCATCGACCTGAGATTGGAGGAGGTTGTCAACGAGACCGTGGTTAGCCGTGTTACCATCGAGACCCCAGAGAGGAAGCAGCTTCAAGGACTGGACACTCTTCTCAATCTGGAAGCGCGGGATACCATAGTCGTTGGCACACTCCGCGAGAACGTGGTTTCGGATCGTGGTGTGCCCGTTGACCAGGTCACGTCGACAGTTGGACACGCCTCCAGGAGACACAGGCCAGCAGCCAATATCGTTGAAGATGACTGAGATGCGATCCTCCGTGTCCTTGTAGCAGTTCTGAGGCTGCGCCGTGACAGGGTTGGCATCGTTTCCAAGGCCCATGGCGTAAAGATCAGATGTCTTGATGGCGAGTAGGCTGACCTCGGAGACGTCCGCGTCGATGTTGATGGCTGAGACGATGTGATCAATCTTGTCATCGAGAGCCCTGCGCGCCTCTTCCAGTCGTCCACTGTCCCTAGCCTGCCAGTAGCTTTGAAGCAACGGCTCCTCTCGAAGGATGAGCTCGTCGACCCAGCATGCTGTGAAAGCGTCAAGAGTAGTGCTCTTGACCCAAAGGCTCCAGAGCTCCGTTCGGACACGCCAGGTTGGCATGCGCTTGTACAGCCGTCGATTCCACTGTGCAAGCCAGAAGAGCGGGTTGAGGTATGTCATGAGAGTGGGTGTGTTGTTTGCTTTGCGTCGCATCTCCCTCACCTGGAGCCGGCTGTGGTAGATGAGAAGGTCCTCCGAGTCAAACGACAAGTTCTCGGGTCGAACAAGAAGCTTGCTGTCATCAGGGAAGAGTTGCGGTCTCCTAGAGAGGGCAGTCTTGCTTCCGTCAGCCTCTTGGAGATGCGAGACGATGGTTGGATCACGTCGATGTTGGTAGTCGTACTCGGTGACATAGGTTCGACCATCGATCTTTTGGATGATTAAGTGAACGAGCTGCGAAGGTACCCAGTCGTAACTTTCTGGGTCGACTGGCTTGCCCCAGAAGACAGACAAACAGTCCCCGGCAGCCGAGTCAGCCGGCTTGTAATCGGCGCGGAGGAGGTCGGCGTTGCCCTTGGGCGTAGTCCGGTAGTGGTACTGGAAGGCAATCTCTTGGCCATCAAGCGAGGTGGTCCCTTTGGTGATTCTGCCGTACTTGTCGTAGTATCCAGTACTGGACATGCCACTCTTGTAGGTAGTCTCGATGCTGGTAGGCTGGCGGGAGGAGTTGTTCTCGGCGTACTGGTAGATTGCTGTCCTAGACGATCCCTTCTCAACGCGGGTCTCGAGACGAAGATCCCGGTCGTAGGTGGCGATAAACAAGGCGTCCTCCTCTTTGAGAGGCTCCTTGAGAATGCCGTTATGCACAGTCAGGAGCATAGATCCGTCCTCGCCCTTTGATACGAAGCCAGTAACCGTCTTCCTCGGCTGCTCAACCACGATGGCACCTCTGTTCAGCTTGATCTTGCGCCTCTCGCCCTTCTTCGCAAGGCGAGCAATGTTGAGAAGGGCAGGCTTGTCGTGAAGGATAATCCAATAGACCCAGGTGTTCTTGATAATCCAACAGATCTTCCACAGAAGCAGGAGGAACCAGATAATCACCCCTCTCAGAGGGACACCAGCAAGGCTATACGTAAGCTCTCGCTCGATGTTTGCTCCAGCGCCAGACAGAATGGCAAACCACTTGACCAGCGACGAGCAGGCCGTGACAACGTAGCGGAAAGCAGAGAAAAGCCAATGCTGGCCATGAGATGACGGGATGCTGGCGGCCTGCAGATCAGCAGGGAAAACGGACAAGTCGTGTGACTTGGGGGGTTGAAAGTGAACCACACGGCCGAGATTCTCCCTGCACTGGCGATAGATCTGAAGGGTGAGGTTGAGATGAAAGTCGACGCTCTGCATGTCGAACTGCGTCTCGGCGAGCCAAGAAGCGAACTCAGCAGAGATAGAAACCTCCTCGCCATAGATACGGTCAAGAATTACCTCACGCACAGTCTGCGGCGTGCTCTCCCACTTGGAGTTGACCTCAATGCCCAAGCAGAGATGCTTCATCAGATTCATCTCGGTCTTGAGAGCAACGCGGAACAAGGCCTGCGAGTTCTGAGGAGCCAGCTCGAGCTGAATACGCTTGGACAAGGCATCAGTGCCATGAACAAAGTGTTCAGCCTGGACAGCTTGAGCATGAGGAAGCTTGAGCTCAGAGCGAGCGAGGTGATACATCAACGACTCGCACACCATGACAGCGAGCATGGGGTGCCAAGTTGTCATTTTTTGCTCACTCTCTCCCATGGCGCCAAAGCCAATGTGAAGGACATCACCGTCATGGTAGCTGAAGGATGAGAGGTCGCCAAGATTAGCGCGAGAGAAGGCCTCACTGCTTGACATCATGACGGTGATCTTTCGAGCATGCCACAGTTGTTGAGCCTTGCGCACGAGACCGCTTGACCACTTGACAGCTTCAGAATGGAGGCTAGGGTCACGCACACTGAGACGCAATAGCTCTGTGATCCTCTCAGCCGTCGCCGATCCGTCGTCGTACCAGACTTTGGCACTGGTCAGCTCCTCCGGAACATCAGCTGAGCTCATGTCAGAATCTGTCGGCCATTCTGTAGTGATCTTTGGCTGGGCCCACAAAGCCTGGCCTTTGTTTGGGGCATGGGCTGGGCACATGGAGGCTCGAGGATCCTTCCAGGAGTAATAAGATGTTCCAACCGCCGCAAGGAGAGCAGCGACGTTCTGGGAGAGGATGTCGGTATACAGGAACCCAGCAGTCATTGGCAAGGCGTGCAGGATACAACCAACGATGAATCCAATAGCAGCAGAACACATCATGACGGTGATGTGAGCGCCAACATTGGTGGTGAAGCATCTGTTGAACTGGAAGGCGATGGCTCCGGTGTAGCCAAACACGTACATGTAATAGATGATGACGGTTTCCTTGGTCTCGACGAAGAGCCAGAGCATGACGGTAGTGAAGCCAAAGACGACAAAGAGCTTGCCAGCGACATCAGCAGTAGCCTTGATGATGCTCTGTCGACGGCGTGCCTCGGCCTGGGCTTCCACTCGGTCGGCGTCTTCAAGGCCTGCTAGCTTCTCTTGAGAAACCTCATAGCGGTGGCTCCAGTACTTCTGGAGGGTGGAGTCGAGAAGAATAGCAGCTGAGCAGAAGTAGACGATGGTCAACCAGATTCCATACCGAGCGCGACTGTCCGTGTAGATGCTTGGGTATGGCTTTCGTGCGCTCATGACCAACATTAGCCAACGGTCCATCAGGGCAATCAGGAACAGGCCCAGATTCTGTCCAACATCATGGCGAGCTAGGCGGAAGAGAGTGAAGGCACTGTGCTCCTTCAGACCGCGTCTCAGCACACGTTGCTGGTTGATAGCCTCTGAGAGCTGAGTGAACCAAGCCGTGGTAAACTCAGGAGGTGAGGATCCCTCGACGGACAGCTTCTTGAGGAGCCAGTTGATATAGGGCATGCCGTTGGCAACTCGCACGACCAGAGCATCCGACATGATGCCAGATATTTTCGCATCTCGGGTACGGCGAGTGTAAGCAGTCACAGCTGATGCAAATGCCTCCCGTGCAACTGCTCCGTTGCCACTCTTGCTGGAGGCGGCATCACTATCTGTACTGTCGGAGCTGAGCTTCATAGAGTACCACTCGACAATGTCCGCCTCAGTGAACTTGGGGATCTTCTCCATCCAGTTGGACCACTCTTGGCAGAGACGGCGGTAACGGAAGAGGACGATGAACAAGAAGGCGTACATGACCGGGATATAGATCTGGAGGTCATTGCCATTGACAAAGGTCGAGAGGATGGGCGAGATCAGTAGAAGAGGGAGGGTTTGCAAGACGACTAGTCGCCCAGAAGACAGAGGGGCCTCATGCAGATGCATAGTGCTCATTATACCAAGGACGTTGAAGTAGGTTGTAGTGCTGACCAGATACGCAACAAAGACAAAGCCAGCGCCGACAGACTTCTGAAGGGAGAAGCCGATGAGACCACAGATGGCCACGGCAAGAGTCAGGACGAAGCCTCCCGAAAGCCTCTGTACGTGGAAGTAGATCATGTTGTCGTATGCGTAGTGGGCGAGATAGAAGTTACCAGTGCTTCCAACCCAGCCTGTGACGCCGGCAGTCAGCAGCATGGCTGCCAGGAGAGCAAAGCCTGCTACTTCGAGATGGTCCGGCTCCATGAAGGCCGTCATGAAGCATCCGCGACCGACAAAGGTAAGTAGCGTGACATCGACAATAGCCGGAAGACAGAAAATAGAGAGGGCACCAGCGGCTGCGAATTGCTTCTTCCACTTCTGATACCTCTCGTGGGCTGTGAGATCAAGCGAAGGAGAGCTTGGGTTGGTCCTGTCCACCTCCTCTTCGACTGGCCGAACATCAGAGCTTGGATACATGGTCATGATCTCCTTGCCCCTTCTGTAGTCGGCAGGCGGCGGGTCATCCTGAAGGAGGAGGCGATACCTCTTGGAGATGACTTGTCCAATGTCTCGGGGTAGGAGATCAAAGTAGATTTGACATTGAGAGCCAAGGATCCAGAGCTCGGAGAAGACGGCCGCTTGGTCGGGCTCGGAAAGGAAAAGGGGGCATCGGTCTGTTGTCTCCATGTAGACGTCCTCAAAGGCTGCCCGGCGAAGGATCTTGAAGAAGATGAGAGCAAAGAGATCAGCGTTGACGTCGATATAGTCACATTCGGTCCAGGACTGCCATGGGTCGAAGCACGATAGCAAGGTCTGGGTCAGGGCCTTGAGAACCTTTCTGTCTCCGAAGAATAGGGCTTCATCAACAGTCTTCTGGGTGATCTCATAGAGGTGAACAAGATTGTCCAGAGCAGGCAGCTTGTCGGCACCTTGGCGCATAAAGTGCTCGAGGCGCAGCTTCAAGACATCTCGCATGCTCAACGAGTCGTCGAGAGCAGCACGTGCAGAGAGGTGCCTCCAGGCAACCTTGGATGTCTCTTCGATGAGAAGAGAGCGACAGTACTGGCTTGCTGCATCGGTGATAGGATGGCTGATCTTCGACACACGAAGTCTCTGAGTGAGACTGAGGACCTCGCCATAGGTGGCACGTTTGATCGATTCTCGGATGCTGATAGGAAGTCCAGATCCATCAAGGGTGTTGTTGGCCTCTTCAAGCCTGAGCTCTTCCTCGAATCTCTGCTCCCGGAGGATGCCATTCTGGGCCAGCCAGGTATGGAGGACAGCAGCAGCATCATCAGGGGCCTTCAGACTGATAAAGATGTCGACACAACGGTCGGTGGCAGAGTCACGACCCTTTGAAACACCCCAGAAAGAAACATCGGCGCGAGGGATCTGAAACCCAGTCTTGAGACCCTTGAAGACGCGAATCTGCCGAGACGCAAGCCCAGAGATGAGATCTTGTACCAAGCCTTGGCAGTGGGTGGTTTGTCGCAGGGATCTGAGAGACGCGAGTAAGCGCTGCTCGTCGTTCCCCTCGATCGCCTGCAGCATGCCGAGCTCGCCGAGATGAACCTGTGTCTCCACCACGGCGTCGAAATGCTCCGTAGTGGGCTCGGCAGTGAGGGGGAAACATCCCAGGGGAGACAAAGAGGTGCCACCGTTTCCGGATTCCCAGAAACTGGCTCTTTTCGGGGCCAGTTCGAGGTATTCGGGAGAGGGAGTGTAGATAGACGTCTCGCGGCTGAGGCGTTTGGCTGATTGAGACACATCGACATGTCTCAACAGCTCGGAAGCCCTTGGAATGATGGCGTCAAGGGCGTCCGTGGCGAGAGATGCCAAGTCGGCGGTATCCGAGACACCTGGAATCCACGTTTTTCGTGACTCAGTTGTCCAGCATTTTTGCAACTTGGCAACGTTAGTGAGGGACTTGGTATCCAATAGGGGGTTGTCTTACCTCGATCAATTCAGACCGCCGCAAGTACTCAAAGGCACTCATGGTTCTCATCGGGTTACTCAGAGCCGATGCCTTGACATCCATTGACGGCTCAATAGGGCCATGGTCGATGACAGCGCCAAAGTGCTCGGCAATCTTGACAGCTCGACGGATGACAGATGCCTTGGGACGCGTCTCCCAACGATCAAGGAAGCCGGCAAAGAATTCTGGCCGCTCCTCACGCTCTTGGCTGCATCGTGCCATGATGTCGCGGAGTCTTCGGGCCTTGAAGTAATGTCGACGCTCGCCATTAGGGAGGATGCATGCATTCTCAATCATGACTCCAGATGCGAGTGAGAAATCGACATTATCAATGGCTTCACAGTCATGGTGACAGAGAAGAATGACTGACACGTCAAGACTTTGCAGACTGGTCAAGAGGCGTTCAATCTGCTCCGTCTTCCTGGCAGTTGTGCATTGAAGCGCAAAACCTGCCAGGTTGTGCTGGAGCTGAGTCTGTGCCAGGAAGCCAGCAGTGATTGAAAGATGAGGTTCCTCGAGGGCATCATTGCCAAAGTCTTCCATGTGGATATGGGCCAGGCTCATCTTGGCTGACACGGATCTGAAGGACTGCATCGATGACCTCGAGTCTCCAGAGCCCCCAGTAACACCACCACTCATGGCCAGGGGAACGACGACGAGGTCGTACGCCCTTGAGCTGTCTTGAGGCCCGACGAGGCCATCTAGACCAGAGACAACTCGGAATGTCTTTGTGAGACGGAATGAAGGTGCTACGGACCCTCGACTCGACTGGGGCCTGGATGCAAGCCGACTGCTGCCAGTCCTCTGGTGAGAGAAGAGAGCATCTCCATCACGAGTTGGTGCCTGACTTGAAGATTGTTGGTTTGATGTTGTTGGTCTGTAGTCATCGCGTAAGTGTCTTGGTCTATAGGGAAGACAAGGGAGGCCACGTACCTTGGCAGCGGTGATTTTACGGGTCCCTTGGCGGGCGGTAGGGCACGATGTTGAAGCACCCGGTATATCACATACAAAGTGAGGGGTACCACAATCGACACTCCGCCCAGGACCAACCCCACTAGCTGGTAGAGGTTGTTGAACAGCAAGTGTGACGGCAGTATGCTGTTGCAGTAGACTTGAAAGGTAGAGTCGGGGCAGTCTTGGCGAGCTGGGTCATCCAACCCAGGCTGGAAAAAAGACGCCATAGCCAAGGACGAATAGGGAAAGCCGAGAAGGGCTTTGGAGGAAAGGGAAAATAAGAAAATGTAGGGAACGAGAGACTGAGCGAGCGGACGGGGACCTCCCACGGCGACTTGGAGTCGAGCACTGGAGGCTCACCTATACAAGAGTTGACATTGATGTAAGACAAGAACAGAAAAGGGAAGGTGAATAATGAAAGAGGGGAAAGGAAAAGCATGCAAGACAACAGACAGACAGACAGACAAGGAAAACAGAGACATGCAGGAAAGCTGAAAAATAGAAGCAGAGACAGAAGAGAAAGGGGAGTGTGCAGCGGGTAATGAGCATGGCCATGTCAAGGCCAACTCAAGAGACGCTGCATCTTGACAAGTCAAGACAGCGACGACGGGCCCTGCCAAGAAAAGACAACGGTTGGGCCGTGGCGCCAGAGTCTAGGAACGGGTTGGAAAGTGGCATCCAGGGGAGGCGTGATGAGAGAGGAGACTGACACACGCCAGGGGCGTCAGGGATGAAAAGGGTGCCAAGACAATAGCGCACTGCAGGTTGGGCGCAACGTCGGTGGTCGTGCAATACCCGTTTCTCAAGAATAAACCTCCATTGAAACGAGGTTCAATTCGGATCAGCCAGAGGTCCTGGACGCGGTGGACGTGGCTAGAAGCATCTCCAGCTATTCTCAGCTGGCCTCCCTCGTAGGGCCCATCCATCCCATCTCCACCAACGTTGCCACCCCCGTCTTCACCAGCCTGGTAGTAGCACGGAGCACCGTTACCGCTCACCAGGTTCCAGTCTCAGGTCCAAACTTAGAGCGGACTTGGAACTCGATCTAGAAAAAGGAGAGGCCGGGAGGGGGGCGGCAAGAGCGAAGCGCCTCAACTGCAGCCCGTTTCTCTTGGCATGGAGAGTGTCAATGTCACTGTCGTTGTTTGATTCTCACTCTCCGCCGGGTCCATGATGCGCTCTTTCAGTCGACACGACTCAACCGATCTGGTAGCCTCAAGGCAGAGGAAGTAATACACGCCCCCCTGATGGGTCACCCACACCCAGGGGACCGAGACCTGTTTGTGCGTCTCGGCTCATGCGTCCGTGAAGTGACGTTTTTATGAAGTAGGCAGTCGGCTGGTGAGCTACAGCCTCGCCAGTTTCTGAGCCCGCCCACCCCGGTTTGAAATTTCAAAGACGGTCTCTTGTCGCTGTATAAACTGTCATGTCGATCCCTTTTGCTCTGTAATTTACCTCTGCAACCACTGCAAAATCGAAGCCGGCAGCCCCAGTCAAGATGTCTGGATATCTGAGCAGCCGTTCGTCGTCGACCTCGTCTCTCTCGTCGTCAAACTCTTCACCTCTCACGACTCCAGGCTCAGAACCAGATCTGGGCTTGGCAGTGAGCAGCGTCCCCCTTTCCCCCTCCAATGGCAGCTTCATCCTCGTCACCGGCGGCCTTGGCTTTATCGGATCACACACCACTCTCGAGTTGCTCAAGGTCGGATACAATGTGATCATTGTCGACGACCTCAGCAACAGCTACCATGGCGTCTTTAGCCGCATCAGATTGCTGGCTGAGAAGCACTGCGAAGAGCAAGGCCGCAAGATGCCTGCTCTGCACTTCCACAAGCTCGACTACCGCAGCAAGGCGATGCAGTTTCTCCTAGAATCATACTCGACACTCGTCCCAGTCTCAGACGATACAACTGGAGAGAGCATCAGGAGAGAGTCCAGAGTTGCGGGCGTCATCCACTTTGCCGCCTTCAAGTCTGTCAGCGAGTCGATCGAGAAGCCCTTTCAGTACTACCGCAACAATGTCTGTGGGCTGGTCGACTTTGTTGAGCTTCTCGGAAAACACAACATCCGCAAGTTTGTCTTTTCCTCTTCAGCAACCGTCTACGGCACCAAGGCCGAAGAGGGACGTCCTCTGCTGGAGGAGGACCTTGTCCACCACAGCGAAACATACCTGGACGAGATGGGCAACCAGAGAGTGGCCGAGCCAGTGGTGTCGGGGCTGCAGAGCCCGTACGCGCGTTCCAAGTATTTCTGCGAAGCCATCCTTGCGGATATTGCGCACGCAGATCCTTCTTGGCGAATCGTTGCGCTCCGGTACTTTAACCCCATTGGGTGTCACCCATCCGGCCTTCTCGGGGAGGACCCCAAGGGCATCCCGACCAATCTCTTCCCTGTAATCACGCAGGTGCTGACTGGAGAGAGGGCCGAGCTCGACATCTTTGGCACTGACTGGGAGACTCGAGACGGGACCGCCATCAGGGACTTTATCCACGTGGCTGACCTGGCCAGGGGACACGCCGCAGCCCTCGGAGCCGAGATCAGCGCGCCGTTCCGCACTTTCAACCTAGGCACAGGCACCGGGACAACAGTGGCCGAGGCGCTGCAGAGCCTCGAGGCTGCATCGTCGCGGCGGATCCCCGTCAAGCTGGCGCCTCGCAGGGGAGGCGATGTGGGCTTCTGCGTAGCGGCCAACGACCGAGCGGCGAACGAGCTAAAATGGACGGCGCAGGAGTCGATCCAGCAGTGCGCCAGCGACCTATGGAACTTTGTGACACGGTCACAGTCACAAACGCAGGTGCTGCGGCAGAAGCAGCAACAGGAGCACACACAGCGGTGACAGTCCAGGACAGGGGCAGATCGGATCTGACAGTGGGATAGGGAGGGACATCAAGTGGGATGCGTTTGTTTTTGCTTTGTCAGGGTTGGCTCTGGTGTGTTGGTCAATGTCGGCTAATGTGGGTACAGTACATGCATTCTCATACACACATACATAGTAGAAATATCTAATAATGGGCACTCGCAGCAGAGGATGTAACCTGACATCCATGGGGGAGAGAGGCAAAAAAAAGGAGGGTATGTAATTAGTCATGAAAGGCGCAAAATTCCATTCGTATTCGAGAACCCTTGACTCGGCCCTGGATCCATGACGTGTATTTAACTTTAGTCTTGCTTTCCCGTCGCTCCGTCCTGATGGCCTGTCGCCTTAGCCAGGTGGCCCGTCTGCTAGAGCGCCCCTAGAGGAGCTGAAAGAGACGTGTAAACGAGATTTAGCACCTTTCGATGGCGTCAACGCGGCTAATCAGCACGCCAAACGCCCCCAAAGCACAGCTGGTTGCAGTGGCTCTGCAGTGGCTTGTTAGTGTCGAGGTGCCAGGGACAGGGGGTAGCATCAGCAGCGAGGAGTTCACTCCTTCGAGATAAGCTTAATTAAGCGCCTCAAGACACCAAAAAATTAATATCTCCCCCCGGGTGGCTGATCGGCGGTCGTCCCGCTGTCTCACTAACCAGAGAGAAAAAAACGAGCGAATGGATCTGTTCTCAGGTGGTGCTCCATACATACGAACGTGCGTGGCAAGAGTAGTAAGCTTAACATGGATATTCAAACCTTATAAAATACCTCTTTTTTCGACGGTCTCTCAACGGGTCTTGCATTGATTCTCCTCCAAAAATAGACACATAAAGATTCCCCAACCCACCACAACCCTCCTTCATCTCTCTCTACCCCTTCCCCCTTTCTGCTCTCTCTCACACTCAACAACTCTCAACACCACAGAATGGCGCCCGCATCTCCCCCTGGCACGCCTTGCATCGTCGTCCCACTTTACATTTATCCGCTAAGTGGCGCCTGGGACTCCATCTTCGAGTCCGCCCGCGCCAACCCCCATGTGTCCTTCATCGTCATCGTCAACCCCTGTAACGGCCCTGGCCCTGATCCTTTCCCCGACTCGAGCTACGCGGCAAATCTGAGCCGCCTGGGCACGCTTGGCAACGTCGTCCCTCTTGGCTACGTGCATTGCAGCTACGGCGACCGCCCTGTGGCCGACGTCGAAAGAGACATCGGCACTTATCTCGGATGGAACGACAAGTTCAGGGTAGATGGCATCTTTTTCGACGAGGCTCCCTCCTCGGCCGAGGCCATTCCCCTAATGGCGGGTCTGGCCCAGTTTACAAGGTCTCGTTGGCAGCACGACACTGGCCGACCCGGGTTGGTGTTGCTCAACCCTGGTGTGGTTGTCGATCCGGGCTACTACGAGCATGCCGACCACATCGTCGTCTTTGAGCAGTCTGAGCAGCACTGGAACGACTACTTTGCGACTCAAGGCCTCGCTCAGATCCCCTCCCACCTGAGCGCCAAGGCCGTAGCCATGGTCCACTCATGCTTGGGCGATGCGGCGTCCTTGGCACGCCAAATCGGCGAATTGGGATTCGGCGGCCTGTACCTGACGGACCAGCTGGGTGGAGGCTACAACAGATGGCCCGACAGCTGGAGTCTCATCGTCGACGAGGTGGGCCGCGCGTGTCAGCCCCAGGTCGGGTCCGGAGCTTCCGGAGAGGCCGCTCGAGTGTGAATCGATGGCGTGTAGGTTCCCCAGGAGGGCTGGAGGGGAGGGGGGGCTAGAAGACAGGGCAGGGCTGGGCAAGGTGCTAGAATCGACTGTAACCAGGTATTCGGGGAATATAGCCAGATTGCGATGGGGAAGCCGCGGAATCAAGTGGAGAGAAGTCTGAAGATTGCTCATGATCGGTGGAATTAATTATTTTAGGGAACACATTGCGCTGTCTCCATAGAAATACAAATGAAACAAAGCCAGTCCGTCCGTCTGCCCGTCCATCCACCACCCATCGGTATACCACTCCATCAAACCGCTTCCACCGTAGGGTGCGTGCACGCACGCTCTTAAGCGTCGCATGTTAAGCGTCCACGTCAGTCGTGTACTTCTTGCCGTCGCAGTACTGGACCCAGCCGTTCAGATCCATGGTCTTGATGACGGTGCTGAAACCCTCTGTCCCCGCCGCCTTGCCCTTCTCGGAGCATATTTCGCTTGCATCCTTGCTCGAAACCTTATTCGGCGTTCCCTTGGGGTACTCGATGTGGAAGACGGGCTTGTCGTTCTCGACAAACTCGGCGAACGTTTCGCATTCGGCGAACTCGACGCATTGCTCGTTGACGGAGAAATGCACGTCCGAGATGACATCGGGGATGATGTCGCCAGCGTTCTTGAGGCCTGTCGACATGTTGAACGAGGATGCCGTGTCTGCCAGGAACTTGACAAAGGAGACTGCGTCGTCGGAGGTCAAATCTAGGCCGTTCTCGTTTTGCTGCAGGTGGTCAGCACTATTCTCCTTGTTGCTTCATGCGGCGACTCACGAATCCATCGACATTGTCCGGGTCAATAGCGTCGCATCCCTTCTCTGCTGCATACTCGATGCGCTTCTTGATGATGGTACGCACGGCCGGGCTTGACACGTTGAGCCAGCGCTCGTCAGGCCACCCGTCGAGCTCGTCACCAAGATCGGCCTCGTCAAAGTCGTCCTTGTCGTCGCGCCAGTCCTCCCAAGATCCGGCGCTGAAGTAGCAGATGACCTTCTTGCCAGCCTTGTGGAGGGCGGAGAAGGTAGACTCGTCGTTGTCGTAGAGGTCAATGTCGTAGATGTCCACGTCGGGGGTGACCTTGCCATCGTCGCTAATCTCGATGGGCTTGATGAGGATGATCTGCCAGGCGGCGCCTACCTCTGGCTGCCAGATCGAGGTACGATTGGAGTCGCCACCAGGAGTGTCCTTGTCAGAGCCAGAGTCGTCGTCCTGGCCGTCGTCGCCGGAACTGTCATCGTCTCCGCCCTTGTTCTTGGACAGACCGACGCCCAAGCCGACGGCGAGAGGGATGACAATGATGAGGATGATGCCGACGATGGCAAGCTTCTTCCACAGAGGCCAAGACTTTTTGGCGTTGACCTTGTCGCCCGTCTCTTGGGCCGTGGAGGCCGCCGAAGCCTTCATCGTGGGGCACTCTGAGGTGCTAAAATTGTGACAGGAACAGGAAAAAATGGTGAATGAATGACGAGAAGGGGACAAGTTATTACACTATTAGGGAACAAACGAGTGTCGTAGAAGGCGATGATAACAATGAACAGATAACGAGTAAGAAAGCGCTTGAAAAATGCAACCAAAAACGTCGAGCAATATGTCGTGACTTTGTCCGCTGTTTCCGCCCTGGTTTGCTCCCACAGAGCAATGGGTCCAAGAATAACCTAAATTGAAACATGTTGCTGATTGGCCACGGTTCGAGCCAACGTATTTCCGGGCCGCAAAGGATCATTTCCGTGCTCCATCCGAGAGAGGCCAAGGCTAAAAATACATC
>SSHR01001508.1:0-50055 GCA_006518225.1 Fusarium neocosmosporiellum | reverse complement strand
GCAGAGCACAGTGCAAGCGCAATGGTGGACAAGACGATATCATCTATTGGAGGAGGACAAGGCATTTGCGCTCGCTGGCTGCCAGGCTCGGCCCGTCCGGCATGCTCCCCGGGCCCCGGCCCCCGGCCCCCGGCCGTCTTGATATGAAGACCCGACTTCGATCCATCCCCATCCGCCTGTGTCTGGACGGACGGACGGATGACACACCCGCCAACGCCGCAACCCGCCTCGGTCAACATCTCTCGGCTCTTGTTGTGGGGGCCGTTCTCTCCTCACCGTCCTTCGTAGATCCCTTCCACGCATCCTAGCATGTCCATCCCTCGTCTTGTCCTTCCCGTCAACGCCAGTCGCCTCCACAACTGAAGCTTGCTCCGAGACCGCCTTCTTGAATCATTCTCGATCCATACCTCCCGAATCGATTCTCTTTGGCTGTCCGCCGCCTCATTGTACCGCCATCCTTCGGGAACCCCCTGGGACAGCATGCACGCCAGAGCCCGTCAGAGCCCGCCTTTTGTCTTCCTTTTCCCATCCCATTCATTCCACGTCATGCCATGCCGGTCCTCATCTCGAAATACAAGCATTAATGATACGGGTGCCGCCACAATCACCGCCCTTGTCATTATCGTCATTGTCGTCATCATCATCATCGTTATCGTCATCAGTCTCGACACGCCCATCCGTTCTTGGCCAGCCTGCAACCTCATCGCACTGGATTCATAGGTAGGCATGCCATGTGTGCAGCTGTACCTGCTTCTCCAATGGATGCCAACTCCCGTCTGCATCCCGTCTCGTCTTGGTGGAGACTCTTCCTGGCCTCACTCACTATCCCTGCCAAACCTCCAATCAGATGGTCGTCCGAGGCTGCCAATTTGCCTCGAACAGCTGGCTGACGAAAAAGTAATCATGCTCATACGCGCCTGCTTGTCGGAGCTCTTCCCACTCCGGCCCTATGCCATGACATGCTACATTAGCGCTGCCCCGGGGACTTGGTAATGGAGAGACTGGGGTGTGGGCCTGACCGGCTGGCTGGCTGGGGGTTTGGGTTTGGGTTTGGGTTTGACTTACGATTCCGCCTGGCGCAGCTGCTGGTGGTGTGCACAAATTTGATCTTTTCCTCATCCAGGCCTGCCAGGGTTCGTAGGTCCTGGTCTTTGCAATCCTCCGAGAAGGGGTAGATGCCCTTGTTGCAGTAGTGGAAGTGCGCTAACAGGATGTTGGCTCCTAGTTAACGCCCACGAGGTTAGCCCCCTCCGCATTCGAGTCAACAAAAGGCTGGGCCTCCTTACCGAGATGGTACTCCTTCACCTTCTCCTCACGCGCGAACCGTCGCTACCAACAAATGACGCGTTAGTAATCCATCCACACACTTCGCCTGCCACTCCCTTTGGCCTTCTCACCTTCATGCCGTGCTTCTTCGCATACCCGGCATCGTGCGCCGTGATTAGAGCCGTGTTGTGTAAGAGGATGAAGACTACGAGGTACGTCACCAGCCACGTGCTCTGCTTGTTCTTGGACATCATCTTCTGCAATTTGTCTAGCAGCTCTCTCCGAAGTCTCGTTTGGATGTGATGGATCAAGATGAGGTCCAGCTGAGCACCAAGCACTGGTGGGAGTGGAATCATGCCGTGGTTCGGGCTTGTCGCGTCCAGGATGTCACGACGCATACCCAGCGTTTCATTTCCGACAATGAAGCTTGACCTTGTCGTCAGACGAACCGACATCCACAACATCAGCGTCTGGTGGAGAAGGTCATGGCACTCTGGCGAGGTCGACTGGTCCTGGTATATGTGCCAAGCGCGTTCATACGTCTTGAACAAGAGGCCATTACGGGGCCCGAGCAATCGTCCGAAGGCATCCTTCATGCTATCTCGGATGTGGTCTTGATACGCTTCCTTCACCTCTTCAAGATTCACCAGTGCATATGGTGGGATTGAGACCGACCTCTTGGTCCCTTTGTAGTCCCATGTGCGCTCCAGCTTGTCGCCAGCCTGGGGGATGAATTGCCGAACCTCAATTTTGACGCACTTGTTCGAGAGCCCTTCCGAGATATAGATGGTTTTGAGCTCGTCTGACGCCCAGTTCTGGATTGGGTCCGAGATATTGTTGTTCCACCTTCGTGTCCATTCATAGCCAGGCACTTGACCAGGCTTGAACAGTCGAATGTCCGTGATCTTGTACCTCAGGCATGGAAACCGCCCTGCCCTCGAGTTGGACACTTTTTTGCAGGTTAGGCACGGCCCCCCTTCTTCGTCAGGGTTGTTCTCGCACTGAAATGATATCGTCAGTTTCCAGTCGTCATACTAAGTTGGTTCACAGAGGGTAGCTTGTTTGGCACAAGCGGCCAACTTCTCGTTACTTACGCGTATTCTTTGCATTCTGCATCTGATGCAAGACCCTATTTTTCGAGTCTGGGCGGTTTGCTCGCGAAGGCTGGGGTCCTTGAATGGGCCTCGCTTTCCGCCTCGCTGATTGGGCAAGATGATCTCGAAATTGGGCTGTTGATCCAGTAGATGAACCTCAGGCCATCCGCCCTGCATAGCATCTCCTCCAAGTTGCCCAGTTGGGGCCATACAGTAGGGAGAAATATCCTCGGCTGTTACCAAGCTATGCGGGGGTAGAGCAGTGGTGCTGACGAGATTGGCATCGGAACCATATCCAACCTGTGCAAGATTCTGGGTGATGAGGTGCTGGCTTGGCATCATCGGCTGGCTCTCCAACTGGGTCTCTTGTTTGAGAGGTTGATTGGGGTAGAAGTCGCCTGCCGGCAGCTGGTGCTGCTGACTGGGGCTAGCATCGTTGATCAATGGCGCTACTAACGTCGTCTGATCAGGCAATAGAGGAAAGCTTGTCAGAGGAGCACTGGTAAGGTCGGGTTGCTGGTAGTCAAAAGTAGACTGCTGCTCTAGACCAAGGACCATGTCGCTGTACGGTTCAGGGGGGGCAATTTGCAGTGATGGTTGTTTCTCCGCCACGTACGGCGTGCTCTGGTCGGGCACTACCGCCGGTGTGGTAGAAAGTTGTTGATACTCTTCAATCCGCGTCAGCCAGGATCATTGGCGTTATACGAGGGTCGCTAATGGCGATTCAAGGTGAGATTGGGGAATTAGTTGCATACCATCTGGTTGTCTTAGACCATACCCACAGCAAGGGCAGAGGAGTAGGCTCAAGTCAGCTATACGTCTGGTTATCGGCGAAGTCGAGGACAGTCCAGAGGCCGAGGCCGAGTCGGCCCAGCTTGAAGACGAGCCATATTGCTCTTGATTCTGGTCAAAGGGCGTCGACACGGGAAGCTTCTCCAAGGATCCCTGCGATGAGGTTGATCCACGCTCAGGGGCCATGGGAAGTGACGACGAGTCTACTCTTCTTCTCTTCCTACAATGCTCCTGATCGAGTATTTGGTGAATTTGGTAGCCAGAGGTCAGTCCATAGAACTGGGCCAGCTGCTCAAGGTGTTGTTGAATCTCGTAGGGCAAGGTAGTATAATTGGGATCCACAGGAGTGGTAAAAGATACTGATGAGGGCGCTGAGTCTTCAACCCCCGGCGGGGGGCGAGGTCTCTTGGCCTTAAAAGGATAATGAGGATTCTATAGAAGAGGAAAAATCAATTCACCGCACATTTGGGTCTGCTGGGAGGGGCTTGGGGGCAAGGTCAAGAAGAATATGCTTGACCGGGAGAGTCATGGCACGAGAGCCATGATGGGGCGGCGACAAGAGAAGCGGGGGGGTTGATTGGCAACAGCCGCAGGGACCACTCCAAAGAGACCGATGGGACGGGGGATCAATGATATAACCCATGCAGCTTGCCGCCAACCGGGGAGAGGGAATCTCTTACCATAATGGTTGCAGTGAGACAGGACGGGGTGTGGAACAAAGACTGCGCAGTAGCAGCGGCAGGAGCAGCAGCGGCAGCAGTAGGAGCAGCAGCTAGAGACAAAGGTCGAGGTACCACCACGTGGGGACCAAAGTAGAGGAAATACAAGCAGGAACAAGGAATGCCTGGGTCGCCCGGCTTGGGCCCAAGAAACACCGGACAAAGTTGAGCGACGCCGGGGTGAGAGGAGGGGGAGTGTGGTGGTAGGCTAAGGTGCCACGAAAGCCATCACCGGGACAGTTGATGTTGAACCCCCGTAGTGCGTCGAGTGGAGCGCCAACGACGACCGATGCCAAAATAGCGGCCAGAGACGAGCCCAGATAGTCGATGAGAGAGGAAGATCGGTACGATGAGAGAGCCGGGGGAATCCAGAGGGAAACTAGGCGGAGAGGGGATAAGTAGGGTGAGCCCAACTAGGTGTCGTCGGCTCACTGCGAATGGGCGCAAGATCCAACGACGATGCTGCCACCTCGAGATGTTGGTGTGATGCCCGTGGCTGTTGACTGGGAAGCCTCGGGACTGCCTGTTAGGAAAGGACGCAGAGCCTTGTCTTGGCTTGGCCCGCGGTGCTTGCTCTCGACGATGAAGCGGACGGTTCAGTTCAGTCGTGGTACTAGCACACACAGAATCTGGAGCGAGCAGCTGGTGGTGCTGGCAGGACCGGTATGCTCGCGGCCGCGATCAAGGTAGGGATGACGGCCGATGCGGGCTGCGGGCTGAGCGGGTTGGCGGCTGGCGGTGTGGTGGCCGTAGTGACTGGGCGTTGCGAATGAAGCAACGGCTCGACGGTCTGCTGGGAAGGGTGATGATGGACGAGTCTGTGAGAGAGGAAAGTGGACTCGGTGAGGACGACGTCGACATGGCTCCGTGCTGAATAGTTTTTGACCGGTCTGAGGGGTACCATGGAGTGACAGGGGCCTGTCTTAATTGCGGTGCTCGGACGGAGGACTTGGGGATTATTACCCGCCCTGCCGCTGAGTGTGCCTGGAGTTCCCGATCAGGTGGAGAGATGCTGGGAACAAGGCGACAGCGAGGTGGGTTGTCCATGACGGGGACCAGGCACTCAGAGACTTGGACTTTTGCTTTAAGGCTGTCTGGGTGGTTCGATCCGCCAACACAGATCCCAGTTTGCCATGCCCAGGCCTCGTTCCATCGTCTATCAGTCGAATCTTGATCGGACTATTGTCCCATGGCCACGGGATTTAGTCGCGACAACGGTCGTTGGTGGATTGAATCGCCCATGTGATTGACATGGGGCTAGTGTTATGGTTGCACGAATAGCCGGGGTTGGCCTGCCGCAGCGTCATTTTGCTTTTTCTTCTACGGCCTACATAGGTAGGTCGCGAAGCCAAGTTGGCCGGGGTCGTCGAAACTCCTCAGGTAATCGATACATGGGCGACGGGTAACAGCTCCAAGAGGTACAAAATCGCAAGTGCCACCCAGGGGTTGAAAAGAGGCTTACTTTGACATGCTAGCCAGTTGAGGCTCGATCTTGGGAATCCGATCGCGAGAGCAAACCGCAGGATTGCATCTCCATTTGTGACAATGCAACTGGGGTCGTAAAGTGCAGATGTGCCAGCGCAACAAGGGCACGCGCGCGGCCGGCATTTTCAGTGTCCCAATGTTGCCGAGCGCAGAAATGCATGCCGAGTCCACAGAATCTGTGGGCTTCAGCTTTTTTTCCTTCTTTCCAATTTCCCCTTCACCCACAGACCTGGTCGAGGCTGGGCGAGGTGGCGAACATGATGCTGAGTGTGCCGGACAACATTGCTTGATTCAGAGCCATGTGACAAGACACCTGTACGCCATCGTCACGCAAAGGCTTTGGTTGGTACAGTGGAGAGCAGGGGCGGGGACCGGTGAGACCAGGAACCAATATCGCTCATTGACCGTCTCCCAGAGACAGGCATCGGACCGATCGTCATCCGGCTTTGTGCATGATTGTTAATTGCGGGTTGTGCTTTGGACTGACTGGACTGGCTGCACAATGGCATTGTCGAGCCGTGCCACGCCAATCTCACCCGTTCAAACATGGAAGACCAACGAACTTGCTTCAAAATCAGCTATGGCGTCCTTTGTCGTGTCGTATTCGGCGCACCGCGACGCCTCCGTGATGAGTGACGGCATGTGCATGCCTGTGCCTGTGCCTGTGCCTGGCCATGTTGCCTCTTTTCCCCGCCACTTCTTAACCCAAAGGACGGTGTTGCGAGGTGAGGGCGTGAGATGGAGGCTTGGAGACAGAGGCCGGTGAGTTCGGTCTGTAAAGGATCACGGTGGGTAGGTAGGTAGGCTGTGGTTGTAGGTTGCAAGGAGTGGCCATTGGAAAGACCTCGGAAGTTGATCCCTATATCCCGTGACGTAGGTAGACGCAGAGTCGCAATGCACCTTCCTAGTAAAACTTTAAGCGACTCCTAACTTGACCTAGTCAAATCGGGTCAGAACGATTTCCACGAGGGAGGCACGATGAGTTGACCGGTCCCCACCAGGACAACTTACGGCAGCGTCCAGGCACAACCGTTGCGTCCAAGAAACTGGATGGAGATGATCCAACCCAATGGCATCAACCAATTCCATCCTGAGTACCGAAACCATTCTCCTCATTCATCTGCACCAAGCAACAAGATAAAAATAACGCGACGCCGAGAACTGGCATCTAGAAACCGACCTAAACTCGAATATCCACATGGCACATGGCTCCCGCTTCCGCTAGCTCGTTAGCCGCTATCCACCATCGGATCTTCCCGCCTCCTAGGCGAACCTTGGCTTCATGTACGGATAGACACGCATGAATCCCTTGCGTTGCCATGCCGTCGCGGAGATTCATTTGCTCAGCCTCTCTCTCATCAAGCCACACATGCAGCCGCCTACGAGGCCATGATTCAAAGGCCCAGCCCGCTCCGCATCCCACGGATAACGGCGTCTGTTTGCCATGCCATGCATCCATCCCCAAGGTGCCGCCGACATGACAACGCGGCACCACGGGGACGAGTCAGGATAACCACTCGGGAGCTTCCCCGGCTTCATCCTGGATCATTTTGACATGACCTTTGCGCACTGCCCAGATCTTCCGGCTTGGCTCTCGAGAATTGAAAACGAGACGGCACTTGATGGCTTTTCGGCGCGCCGACCCCGGCATGTCGGGGACCAACAGGTTGTTTGGCAACACGAGCAATCAGCAACTCGCAAGACACCCACCGCAGCTGACTATGTCCAGGGGACGCGTGCCGATGCAGATGGCGATGACCGTTCCCAGGATCCAAGTGGTCGGTAGTCCTGGGATTTGGAGATGTGACTACTCACCGGTCTGCTCACAGCCCTTGTTCCCAGAAGTCCGGTATTCCCCCACGCAAACATTTCAGGAGCTGCCAGGATACTCGAAGCGAAGGTCATGGTACTTTGTGTTGTTTGCGGAAGCTCTGCATTGTCGTCGATTTCGGCTATGTCTGTCTGATCTGATCATCAACCGAGTTTTGGCTGGCGAGTTTGACCTGGGGTGCCTCGCTATTCCTCGTCATACCTGCTCCTATATCCATCTCCATATGCTCAAGTCTCCCTCCCTTACTCAAACACTGAGCTCTCTTTGCGAGAGTTTTCTGTTACGTTCAACTTTGTGAAAGTTGTCGGGGTGATGGCCAAACCCAAACATGGGCTTGCCCTTGTAACACAGTCTGAGCATTGAGCTTGAGGCCCCAGGCTCGTGTCTTACCGGGACTTTTCTTTCCTCACCCACGGCTTTATTTTGCTTCCACCTGGGTGCTTATCCCAGCTTCATCTCCGAGCAGCTTCTCCCTGCTAGGATATCATCAATCCATTAATCCTTGAGTACTCTTACGCCCTGGGGCCTCTGTACCTGGGAAATCCACCGATCGTAACGCAGCTACAAACAGGTGGTCCTGCTCCGTGGATGGCTGCTTGTGCTGTCGGCGACGAAAGAGCCTTGAGCAAACGAGACGCCCCGATCCCGCTATATTTGCAAACGCCTCTCCAGAGATTGGAAGCGCTACTGAGGGGCTTGTCGGCTCTCCAACGACGGCTCGACCACATAGGATGGCACTTTTTGCGACGCCAGAGCAGAGAAGACAAACAAACAAACATTTGCGACAGCTCTCTTGGACCACCCCGCCTCGCCATTTAACTCTTGTATTTCCAGCTCCTGGCAACGGGTACTTGCCTTGCCGACCCGACAACGATCGGGGTTCTTCGCCTTTTCCCATGGATAGTGATTTTGTTGAGGAAACAGCCCGCCATCTACCAGCCCAGGTGGAACCCAGCAACGGGGACTCGAGTTCTCATGCTCACTCGGGATTCGACCGCTCTCGCCGAGCCTTCGGTTTGGTCGCCAGCTTCACATGGAAACAGTTGCAGCCGTTCCTCCTGCGAGGGACATAGCCTATCACCAGACGGCAAGTGTGATCAGTCACCTTCCGCTCCTGAGGACCAACAGACGGCCATTTCTCGAATCATGTGATCAAACAGCCAGGCCAGGCCGGATTGCTCCATTTCCAGCAGCCAGCTTCAGAACCGTCCGCCAAACTCGGCTGTGTCATCCGCCAACGGCTTACCTCTGGATTCTCTCTGTCGCACAACAACTGGCAGTCCACCAGCTCTGGCAGCTAAAGCGTCAACCTGTGTCACTCTATTTGCTGTTCTCAGTAGATTCATCTGCTGATTTCTGTCTTCAACTTGCATTCGCTGCTCCCTGGTCACATTGGCTGATCTCATCGCAAAACCTCGAGCCTTTGTTCCCTTGCATCTGAGTCTAGACCCCCTCACTTCAACCGCGTGTTGGGTTGGGTAGCATTCGAGACATTCGAGACATACCGCAGGTGCTTTTTGCCTCACCGTACGGTTATAGCACATTTTGTAGCTGACTTGGGCCATTTCTATTCTAGGTCTCCTCTTGTCTGCGTCGCATCGTGCCATGGAGTTGAGCCAGCAGTCTATTCACGATGTCATTCATCCCACTGCAGCTTTCTCGGGCCTTACTCCAAACCCGGACTCGGACTTGGTGAGCCAGGACGACCAGGCTGTCGCTTGGCAGGATTCGATCCTGAATCCCAAGAACCGGATAGACAGCCTCGCAGCGCTGGAGCGCCCCCTCTGGCGTATCGACGGCTGCACCGCCTTTGGAAGTCAGTTTTATGCTGTGCCGCTGTTTGTCGACTCTATCTCGCCGATGCGAGTGGATGTCTTTATCCCAGAGCCCGCAAAACTGTCACCGGAACTTCGCCGTGTTCTCGACGTGGATGTGGCATTTCATACTACGAGCGCAAAGCGCATCGCGCACCTAGGCGTCACTCGCCATGTGCTCCGCATCCTTCAGCACTGGACCTCTCAGCAGCAAGATCCCACCGAGGTCTTCAAGAATATTCCCTTTGGATCTAGGATTGTCTTCAAAAACTTGCCTGTGAATGTTGCAGATGCAGAAGTCTCGGTCGCCCCGACTCATTACCTGGAGCGGCAGCTCTTGTCTGTATCTGGCCTGGAGAACTCCTGGGGTAAGGATGTTCAGCTGCCGCCTACCGTGGACATCAACGACGTGACGTATGTCTCACAGTTGCATGACAGCGTTTGCCTGGTCAAGATCCAAGGAAAAACGTGGATTTTCAAGGCACTGACCAGTTACACCAAGTATCTTTACCATGAGTTGAGGCAGCTCCTCACGATTCAACCCCACCCCAACATTGTTGCTCGGCCGGTCCACCTTGTGACCAAGAAATGCAGCTTTGGGAGCAAAGTGGCAGTCATTGGCTTCACGCTGGAGTATCATACTCACGGTAGCCTGCGTGACCTGATTCCTTTCCTCAGGATACACAACAGGGTGTCATTGGCTGACGAGACGAAATGGGCCCTCCAATTGGCCTCGGCCCTCGTCCACCTGCGCAGGACGTCCGACATGTTCTATCCCGACCTGAGACTAGACAACATTGTGCTGTCAGCTTCTCGGGACGCTGTCATGGTTGACTTTGAGCAGCGTGGAGTCTGGTGCGAGTTTGCCGCTCCTGAGGTCAACGCTCTCGAGTACGTGAGGCTGCTTGCTATTGATGAAGAAATTCCGCTTGAAGTCAGCGAGAAGTACGCCAACATACTGACCGAGATGCTACCTGGGTGGGAGGAGATGGGCGAAGGCGAGGAATATAGGTGGCCGTCAAAGGGCTACAATGTTCCCTGGGCTTGTCTCACTTCGACGGAGCAGGAAGCCTGTGAGGTGTACATGCTCGGCCGCGTGTTGTGGTGTATCTTTGAGGGGAACAGTGCTCCTCAGAGAGCTGCAGTCTGGTTGTCGTATCGCTGGGAGCCTCTGGTCGAGTTCCCAGGGTACACGACAACTCCAGAACCGATGCGGCGCCTCATTGACCGTTGTACGCGTGGGAGACAGGCCGGTCTAAGCAGACTGATCGTGAGGGAGCGTAATCAGCTCGTGCTCCGGCAGTACGAGAAGACGGGTCGGTCTACCCCCGAGGAGGTGCAGCAAACGGCGCGCGACTGGTGGTCCAAGGAGATTCAGGCGTCGGAGGAGTGGCTAGGCCAGAGGATTGAGGGTATGAAGACGGGTAGTTGGAAGGAGAACTACTATGACCGGCCTACGCTGAAGGAGGTTCTCGCCGAGATTGAGGCCTTCCGTGACGAGGCTGGACTCAAGGTTTGATATGATGGATGGCATCTTCATTTCGGCACAGGACAGTCCCCACACACACGGCATCGCAACAGCGCCATCACTAGAGCATTAGATCAGATCCACGAGGGGGGACAGGTGGCGGGTCCCATGAACCGCTCAGCCAGTGGCACGCGTTTCCTCGATTTTCCTTGCTACAAGACTCAGTTCAGTTTTGATTAAGTCAGTATCGAATTGACAAAGGTATTTTGATATTCATAAGGAGCAAAGAACGTAGGTACACGCGCGCTCTCCTCTCAGAGCACTTTCCATTGTCAATCCTACCTACCTAACCCAGTCATCCCGTGAAGAACCAGCTTCCAGGTTGCCCTCACCTCACCCGCTTAGTCCTCCGCCCTCCCTTCTGGCTCTGAACGGAGCGCTTCAACCCTGAACCTGTGCTCGACGCCCTCAGTCTCCCGAGCATGGCGCGATACCGCTCGACGTAGCCTGCCGGAGCGCCATACAGCTCAATCCGCTCGAGGATGGCTTCGAGGTTATGCAGAAACTGGCTTGCTGCCTCGGGAATCAGGTTCAGCACGCTAAGGATAAAGTCTTGGTCACGATCGCCCACGAGGCGCAGATACAGATTGCGGTCGACGCGCGGGGCGCTCGCTTGGCCTTGGTCCCGGTTGCGGGCCACAACCGAGTCCAGGATGTGGACGAGGCTGCGGGCGGCAGATAGGGCCTCGCGCGCCGAGAGCGGGCTGTCGCGCGTGTAAATCTCGTGGCGCATGCGGCGGACACAGCCAAGGATGTGGGAGGCTGCCCAAGGGACGTCGTGAGGGGATTCGGACCCCGCCGGCGACTGGTCCGCGTCCAGGTCCCGGAGGACACGGTCGATGCGCTGGGTGAGCTTGCGGAAGGGGTCATTGACGGGGTCCGTGGGGCGGGACGCCGAGCGAAAGTAATGGAAGAAGTGGTGGTTATCCACGAGCATGCGGAAGATGGTCTGCTCGAGGTCGTGCCGCTTGAGCAGCTTCTTGCCCAGTGATATTTGGTCAAAGATGTCTGGTCTGAAAGACTCTGGGTCCTCGTCGTAGACAGAGGAGAGAATCTCTCGAGCTTCTTGGGCTCGGTAGATATCAGGCTCATTGTTATACTCTGAATGCGGAGTGACTAATTGGCAGTGTAGTCCATCGGCAAGAACGTCGAGATGGTAGTTTGCAATCTGCTGGAAGGGGTCACCCATCTCTTCAGCGTAGCCGTCCTGGTTCATCTTCAAGGGTTTAGCCAAGTCGTGATCGTACATCGTCTGCTTGACGATCTGGTCGAGCAGCCACAGGAGGTGCTCGCAGGGCTGCCCATCGCTCCGGCACGAGCAGCTCAGGTTGGAGATGCCGTTCTCCGGGGCGCGGATCCGGATGGAGCGCGTGACGAGCTCCGTCATCTGGAAGGCATAGGTGTTGTTGATGCGGCGGCACTTTTGCAGTGCGATCCTCGGAGGCTCCTTGAAGGTATCGCGGACAGCCTCCTGGGTGGCTTCCGGGAGATGGTCGACGGTATAAGTGAGCTTGGTAGGCGAGCGAACCGCCGAGAGCTCGCTGTCGTCAGACTCTGAGCTGTCGTCGTCAAAGTCGGAGCTATCCGAGTCCGGCTCCGACCCGGAGGAGGAGGAGCTCGACTCATCATCTCTATAGGGCTGTTCTGGCTCCGCAGAGAGGGACTGAGCCCTGGTGCGAGAGCGGGTTTCTGGGGGCATGCTCTCGAGTGACAGCCTGCTGAAGCGAGACACTGGGGCAGACATTGGCTATTGAGGGAGAAGAGGATGAGACTGTAAGCGAGAAAGGAAAGGGGTCATATCTGGGAGGATTCCGAAATGGCTTTATAGAGCAAATATCGGGCTTGGATACCTGGGTATAGAGAGACGGGCAGACAAAGTGTGCTAGTATACAATACATCCATAGTGGCCATTGCTGCGACCATCGACGGTTGGTGATGAGCCTCGAGGCCGGGGACAAGGACGCATGATGGGGTCAAGTCATCGTGGGCCCCCAATACGGCAAGAGTTGATTACCCCCATCACCGTCCATCTATCGCGAGATCGAGCAAGCTCCCCCTACCTGTCCAAGGTGCATTGGTATGGTTGTCTAGGCGGTCGAGCTCGTGCGTGCGCGTGGCTGTGGAGGTTGAGAAGGGTGGTCCGGCTAGCGAGACCCATCCGGGCTTCTGGGTGTGTGTGGTGCGCTATGACGACTCGATGGCCTAGCGGAGCCCTTCCAAGCTACTGTCAGTACCGTACGGTACAGGGTTTGGCCAGGTGCGGACGAGTCCACAATAGGAAAACGGAAGGATTGGATCCTTCGGCAGATGATTGAGGGTGCATACAGTCTTTCCTGGATGAGGAAAGTCTGTCGATGTGCAGTAAAGTCGAGGTGGATGCGGGCAATTGAAGACGTGTTGGTTGTGAAAACTGTCTCCTTCCGAAGTGCAGGGTTGTGTGTGCCGCGAACTACCTACAACACACACAGAAGGAGCAACACAGCCTTTGCTCAACCCCATAACTCCTTCACCTCGCCACCACAGCCAGCACTCTGAAACCGCCCATGCCATCATAGCCTCTATCGGAATACATAGCTACAGCATCTACATTTCTTCTTCCTAGGCATTCTCAGCGGTCATGACAGGCAAGGCCCCAAGAGGTCGAGTTGGTTCACCGTTCAAAGCCCCCCGCTAAGCCACGAGGCCGCACCCGACCACCCTTCCACCCGCCGGCGCTTGCACCACCAGTCAGAGCCCTCCACGGCCGCCGCTTGCGACCGCGTCTGCGACCACCTTGCTCTCTCTGCGTCTGTCTATCAAGACTTTTTGCAAAGCTGTATCTTCCACTTTCTCCTTCTCTCTCTCTCCTCTTCGTCTCTCTATCCACGGCCGCTGTCGATGCGGCCGAGCGTGCGCCCGGGCTTGGCTTTGGGTCACACGGCAAGGCGTTTTTCTCCCCCCTATACCGACTACCACCTGGGTAGGCAGGTAGGCAGGTATCTGGTTCCCCGATACCTGGTTGTTGTAGACAGGACAAGAGAGCAACGCCACGAAGATCTTTCTCAACGCCGGACGGAGCCGAGGCTACAGTTGTCTGTTTGCCAACAGGAGAAATGTGCGGCGTATCCATAAATCGTGACGTGGAAAGATGGATGAGCTGCCGGACCACAGCCCCCTTCCAACTCCGCTTGAAGGAATCCCGCCGCATGTCCATTTGGTCAAGTGACCAAGATTCCAGCGAGATTCTCCTGCTTCTAGTTGTTACTATGTGGCATCTCTTGGAGCTTGAGCCTGAGCCCGAGGCTTGAGCCTGGAAGCGAGATGCTGTTATCAACCGAGCTGACATCCCGATGCCCACTTCTGAGTCCATGCCACATGCCAGCCCGCCCTTACCGAGCTCAATCCCCCGTCCTAGGGAGAAAACCAGCTCGCGGAGCTGTATCCGTACATTTGCGGCATTTTGCCGTGTGACGATAATGGGGATCACTGCATTTGCAGCTCCGTGTTGGTGGCGGGCAAATTTCCGCTTCATGACCAGGATGGGAACCAGACTGTCGGGTCCGGAATGGACTGGACTGTAGAAACCGGGCAGGGAGGAGGTCATGTCAGAATCCTCAACAGATTAGCTGCTGTTTGGGGCGGGCAGGATACAGTTCTTCTCCCTCATGCTGATCCAACGCAGATAACCTGTTCGTCATCCGCCCTAACTCGCCAAAGTGTATCTTCAAGTTGGTCGTGGTTGACAATGACTGATCCATCCGTGTCTATCTCGACCCCCTATTCCACACCGAGAGGTCCGGACACCTCCACCACACTCCGGCTGGCCCTACCCTCCCTTTCCTACCTGCAGGGGATTCGACATGCTGGATCGACCAACAAGACTGATGTTGGTGCCAAGGAACATGGCGATCAAGAGAAGCAGGCTTGAGGGGTATCCCCTTGGCTCTGCAGCAAAGCTGTCTTGAGGTGCATCGAGTTGTCTACTACAACGGTCTAGCTGCATCCATGCCCAAAGCCAACCCTGGCTTGACGACTCTTACCTTTTCTCGAATTTTACAATTAAGAAATCAGTCCAGTTCAGAATAAGCTTACACATTCACCGCAAGTAAGCTACGAGCAACACAACATCACGATTGCCTGTCAAATCACAACCTCCATTCTGCGAATCGAGTTTCATTATCCCTTATCAAACTGAACTCGTTTCTAATCCACATACGACATGCGGATTCCCTTTTTCGTCTCACCCGTCAAAGTAACAGTGATATCGTACGATTCAAAGCCACCGAGAAAAATAGGCAAAGACAAGGCCAGTCAAGGTCACAATTCTGTACGGTCTCAAACCCATCAAGCAGACTGTGACAAAGTGGAAGGGGGGGTTGGCTCCTCATGGCCATGGCTTCGAAAAGAAGATAAAAAAACAAACGAAACACCGCAACAAAAGCTATCCACAGGCAAAAACGACATCTGGCCTATCCCAGGCCAGATCCCCAAAGCAGTTTGTGACTGGTCATATCGCCACTTGCTGAATCAACCTTAATTTCCCCAGTGCACCATGTCCCAGAGCCGTAAAAGGAGAGGTGTTTGCGTGTCAGGCGAGTCCGAACCAAAAACCACCGAAAAGTTGTTGTGTATGCTGAGCCCCCTGCCTGGAGCCCCTTCCAAACAAGTAGTACAATAAGAATTACATCATGCACAGGTTTGGAGTGCGGGTCGCAACCCATCGTCGAAGCGGACAACTCGCGAGGCTGCGTGACTCTTGGTGGTTGCTTTACTGGTCGGGGCCCTGCCTTTTCGGAGGATCGTCTTCGGATCCGGCGAAGGAGATTTGGGGGAAGACGAAGACCGGCCTGCAGACGAGGAAGTCGACTTCCTAGGCAGGCTATCTACAGACCGGTCGGATTGTCAATCGATACCGTGCTGTTTCTTGAGCTGAGCTAAAGACTCGCGGCGGGCTTCGAGGTCCTCTTTTGACCTCACCATCTTGTCGGGCTGATGGTATAGTACTATTCACGTCGTCAGCGCAAGTCCAAGTCCGAGGCTACATCCGAGGCAATGCCCGAGGGCGCAGCAGGCGGACAAGCCGAAAGTAAGGGCGACGCACCGACGAGGTAGCGGTTCTGGAAGTTGAAGCCGTTGAGCTTGTCGCAGGCTTGCTTCGCATCCATTACGTCCTCATAGACGACGAAGGCTGTGCCCTTGGTGTTGCTCGCGATACCCTGTCGAACCTGGCTGCAGAGACCGTCAGTATTTGATGCATCGATTTGTGCGACTCGAGCCGACGTGAGAGCGCGTCGCCGGGGTCGCCGCTGTGGTTGCTCGGGGCCTGTGCATACCGAATTGGGCCAAATTTTCCGAAAAGGTCGAACAACTCCTCCGGAGTGACGTTGTAGCTAAATCGGCATCGATTAGTCGGGGATCGGACACGTCGACATCGGTCGCATCATACCTCAAGTTCTTGACGAACAGAGCTCTGGAGAACAGTTAGCGACATCTGATACAGCATGCAGGTGTTCGTGGGGTCAGATCGGGGGTCGGGATGGGATGGGTGATGGATGGATAGGGCGTCGGGCGTTCAATGTTGATTCGTGCTGGGTGTCGAGCGCGGGCGCGGGCGAGGCTGGCGACAAACATACCGATTGACTTCTGGGGCTAATTTACCGCCGCGACTACTCATCTCTTGGATGATGCTGATGATGTTGATACAGGTTCTGTAGGGAACGGGGAGAGCGCGGTGGGCGGAATACGGGAGGAAGATGGAATTGCGAGCGGAGCGGAGGCGGCGAGGCGAGGCGAAAGACTGGCGACAGGATCGAGTCGGGGCGATGCGATAGCGCACGTGACCTGTAGATGTGGCCCGACCTTGCCGCGATGCAGGGCTCTAATTGGCGGGCTAGTACTAGGTTGGGCGTTTGGCGTGATTGAAAGCGGAGGATGCAGAGCAACGGGTGTCACTTGACTGACTGACTGGGAAACACGTTTGCACACTGTACTGTGGCCTAGGTGCAGTACAGTAGGAGAAAAGAGATAAGAAGACATGAATGGGAGATGGTGCGGATGACGTTGAAGGAGGCGGATGAGGCTCTGGTGAGTTTTGGTTTATATGGCTGTTTCAAGAAGGGCAATTACGCTCAAGGTCACTCTTTCTTTTTTCGCCTTTCACATCACTTTTGTCGTACTGCATCACGCGACCTGTCCAGGTGTCGTGGTTGGAAGGAACAGAGTACCAACGTGGTACATGAGGTTCACCGTGATTTTTGGTGGAGAGCGCAGGCAAGGCTATGTACCAGGTGAGTGAAACCTGGCACATGCACCCGTACCCGCAAAGCCCAACACCGCTGGAAGAGAGCGGCACTTCCATGCCGAGGACGCAGGCCCAGCAACAAGCATCAAAGCCTCCAGGTCCTCCTGGGTCAGGACCAGTCCAGTCCCTGACTTCAGTTGCTCCAGAGGGTGAGGCGCACTGCAGGACCCCCTGGAACCCAGTCGCCAGGACACGTGGAGGGCCTTCCTTCTCCATTCTTGCAGCCTTCTCGTCCGTTCTTTGCCCGAATCAACCAACGCCAACCCCAGCAGGTGATAGCATGTTCGCTCTCGACCGTAGGGCCGATTTTCTTTTGCTCAGGGCCCCATTTCCTCTTGTCTGACTCGACGTCGAGCACAGTGTTCGAGACTGTCCCATGTTGAGAGATACGCGAACGAGTAATGCGAGGTTATCTCCTGCCTAGGTACTGTGCCTTGCCGAGGCTGTCTGGTTAGTTTGAAAACAACGATAAACCTCTTGGTAGTCATTGTTGTTTTAGATGTTGGCTAAACGTTCCGAGTTGTGAATTTTTAGTCAATTTACAAGATGTCCATCCAACCAAACACTGCAAACTCAACTTCACAAACACACCGTGAATGACGGGACTCCATTACTTAGGCATCCACCAAACTCTGCCGATAACTTTGTCATGAACTTGAACCCTTTGTTCATAACCATAACCTTGTCTCCCCCATTTGAACCCTTTTCCCTTGCTCAACCCCATCAACTGTTTGCCATCGGCCAGTATACATCCTCGAGAACCGGTTTTCATCGGGATCACCATGCAAGCTTCCACCCTGTTCCCGCACGCTTGACTTTGTCGCCCGCATCCTCATTCACCTTCAAAGGGACTGATCGACATGTCCGACCCCGCCCGGTCACGCTTCGGTCACAACGTCCTGCACACGTTTGACGCATGGCAAGATGCCCGGGATTTCCTCGCCGACGTCATCGAATCCAGTCGGGCATCAAGCGAGACCGAGGAGCTTCTCCAGCAGAGCCTGGTCGCAGATTCAGAGGACTGGCACTATCTGATTGACTGCGCCGAATCACTCCGGAGGTTGCGCGGCTACGACCAGCAAAGCCTAGATGGCCAAGATGTTGCTGCCTACGTCTGGAAGATATGGAATGGGTTGGAACCTCCGCCAACCTCGGAGCCATGGGAAGCTACCGATCGGCTTATTGCTCGGGCCAAGGAGCTGGAGCGCGACCCCGAAATCCGGCCACCGTCCTCAGCCGGGCTTCTCGACACTCAGCGGCAACGGCGGCGCGACTCGGAAGTCGGGTTGCCCTGTTCTCAGCCGCCGGAGAGCGCGAAGCGCCATCTCACTACATCACACTACTGGTCCGACCAGCCCCAAGACCAACGCCCACAAGAAAGCCACAGGTGGAGCATCCCGACTCAATTGCCTCTCTTGAAGCTTGCCCAAGACTGTGTGCCAGTGGCGTCACAAGCAACTGAGAATGGCAACGTCAACTACGCCTCAAACCAGCTATATCTCCAGTCTCAAATCAATAGTCCCAATGAGCTGGTTCAAGGGCAGTGCTCTGATCAAATAACGGCCCTGGGAAACTGGACCGGCTTATTAGAGGATCAAAGTCTGGGCGTGAAACATGTCAGTTCAACATCACCATACTTTACACCACCAATCTCAGCACCGGAGCAGAAGCCTGCCAAAAAGCGGCCGCTTCGTGGCACAATATCCGCAGTGCCATTTGCGCCTCTCACCTCACAAACATTTGGCCTTATTCAAGAAGTGTTTGCACGCGAACCATTCTGGCTGCTGATTGCGGTGACTTTTTTGATTCGAACAAAGGGTCTTCATGCAATCCCCGTGTTTTACAAGTTCAAGGAGCGTTTTCCCACCCCAATGGCGGTTGTCGACCCAGCGAATACGGATGAGCTTATCGGCATGATACGCCATCTTGGGCTCTCGGTTCACCGTGTGGCTTTGATGCAAAAGTATGCTCAAGGTTTTCTGCACAATCCGCCGAGAGCTGGCAAGACATACAAGGTGAAAAATTACGACCGAAGGGACTTTGACCCGTTGGCAAAAGTATTTGAAGAGCCAAACAGCAACCCTTCAACACCTTCGGAGGAGGACCCGAATGAGCATGACCTTGAAGCATGGGAGATTGGACATCTCACCAAAGGCAAATATGCCATCGACAGCTGGCGGATATTTTGCCGTGATGAGCTGCTCGGCCGAGCCACGGACTGGAACGGGGGTGGACGAGAGCCAGAGTTTCAGCCCGAGTGGATGAGGGTCCGGCCAGATGACAAGGAGCTCAGGGCATATCTAAGATGGATGTGGATGAAGGAGGGCTGGGAGTGGGATCCGGTCTCAGGTGAACGCACCGTCTTGCGGGACGAGATGCAGAGGGCAGTAAACGAGGGAAGAGTCGAGTACGATGACACGGGCGGATTGAGGATCTTGGACGAGCCGAGAGTGGGTTGGATGGATTCTGATGTCTTGAATGTGTGTGTATCTTGAACTGACTAAGCTGACTGGAGGTTTGGTGTTAGTGTGTACTCTGTAGGATGAGCAGCTGAGCTTCTGTCGTAACACAGCCCAAAGATGGAAGAGGCGTCTATTCAGCCTTCTGAATTACAAACGATCTACAGAGTCTTGGTGCGAATACTTCAATGGTGCAGATTCGGATGCTCAAGGTCCAAAGGTGCAGCAAGACACAAAACAAAAGCTGTGCGCCACTTAGAGAGCAGCCATTGTGAAACTTCCATTCTTGGGGCTTCATAGCTGCCGACCCTGGTGGCTGGGGTCCCGTATTTACGCGCGATGGAGGCCCGGTAGTGCTTGTACCTCTCAGCTGGATGGTACCTGGCTCGCCCCGACAGCATGCCTTGCTGGACAGGTCCTTCCCAACTCGGGAGTACCAATGGAAGACCACTCAAGGGAGCTAAAAAGTGGGCACGTCTACCTCGCATCATCACGGGATCTCGAAAGGACACCGTTGTTACAATTAAGTAACCCTCCTTCTCTGAGGTCATCGGCTCCAATTGAACCACAAAGGACAACTCACCTCGACGCCTCGTCCGTCTTGCTTGTCTCTCCTTGCCCTTGCACGCACGCTCTCTTTTTTTTTAATCTTTGTTTGTAAAGCTTCTCACGCCGTTTATTCCACCACCTCTCATTGTTGTTCTCTTCACCCCCCGCGGCCGATCCCACCTTTTTGGCCAAGCTCTCTAGACAAGATCTCGAGCTTGCTTGGTCCTCTCCTTCAACCCTCTTCGGCTTGCTTCCTTACACAAGCTCAAGACTCACTCGACGACGACGACGACATCATAAGCTGCCGCCCGTCGTGACTCGTCGTCAGCAGGCCTGCACGCGACCAGAGAGAGCAACAACTCGTCCACGATTCCACAAACATGTCCCAGCGATTCAACTCTGGCTACGGCCTAGGTGGCCCCGCGCCCTACGGTGCCGCCCAGAGTGTTGATACTCAGCAGAACGAGGGCGTCCTCGAGCAGGTCCGGCTCTACACCAGCAAGATTGAGGACGCTCTCGACAATCTCAGCGAGCCCGTGAAGCCGTGAGTCAAGTCTATTGTCAGGAGGAGAGCTTCAGAGAGCTAACTTTGAGTAGCTATCTCCCTGCAATTGGTCGCTTCTTGATCGTCGTCACCTTTTTTGAGGATGCCCTCCGCATCATCACTCAATGGTCCGACCAGCTTCTCTACCTGCGGGATTACAGACACAGTAAGACGCGAACCGCTTGCCAGTCAGAGCCGAGTTGAGAGTTCTCACACTTGAAACAGTCCCGTCCGGCATTACGCACCTTTTCCTTCTTGCCAACATCCTCGCCATGTTCTCGTGCTCTACCCTCGTCATCATCCGAAAGCACTCCGACTACGCCGTCGCCGGCCTCATGGGTGTCGTCGTGACCCAGGCCCTTGGCTACGGCCTCATCTTCGACCTCAACTTTTTCCTCCGAAACCTTTCCGTTATTGGTGGCCTCGTCATGGTCCTGTCCGACTCGTGGGTCCGAAAGACCAAGGCCTTTGCCGGTCTCCCCCAGATCGACGAGAAGGACCGCAAGATGTACTTCCAGCTGGCTGGCCGCGTCCTGCTCATCTTCCTCTTCGTTGGCTTTGTTTTCAGCGGCCAATGGTCTCTGTGGCGTGTCCTCGTCTCCATCCTGGGTGGTGTCGCCTGCGTCATGGTTGTCGTTGGATTCAAGGCCAAGTACAGCGCCACTCTTCTGGTTGTCATTCTGAGCATCTTTAACCTCCTGGTTAACAACTTCTGGACTGTAAGTTTGGGTTCTTTGATCCCACGGTTGCAGCGGCTAACGACTATAGCTTCACGAGCACCACCCTCACAAGGACTTTGCCAAGTACGACTTCTTCCAGATCCTGTCCATCGTCGGCGGACTCTTGCTCCTGGTCAACAGCGGCCCCGGCCAGTTCAGCATCGACGAGAAGAAGAAGGTCTACTAAGCCCAGACGGGCGAGCTAGGCCCAGCACAGAGAGGGCGCCGAGGTGTCCGGCGTTGGCAGGGCATTTTCTGTTTACATTGGGAACGGTCTGAAAAAGTTGCACTCAGTGGTTGACGCCAAGTTGCGGGAGGTGGATGAGCAGCGGGTCGATACGATATTGAAAGTGATTATAGAAGCTGCTTCTATAGCAAACCAGATGGAATGAATACATGGATGATTTACTACGCCTTGTGGACGTGTTATGTAACGAGGCTGGAAAACTGCCTGGTTCTAGGGTAGATGGGCTGGGTACCTATGAAAGCGACTATGCATCCAACGTAATCCCATATCATTTACCACTCCCGCAGGAATGGGTTCAGTATAAATAAGTGAATTGGGTGTAAAGGTATATAAGATCACCGAGAACATTGCATTGTAGCCCTAGCGTTTTCTTGCGTTGGATATGATTGCTACTCAACCCTCAGGGAGCTCACTAACCAGCTCAAGAGATGACAAGTTGCGAACGAGCAAGCTGAACGGATAGACGATATTTTGGTCCCAAAAGAGATAACAACTCATATCAATGTTCATCCGTATGTTTCCTCGCAAATCAGGAAACTGGTAGCCGCTTTCAAACTGACTTGATCATCTATCCATCAACATGGACTAGATCTAGCATCGAAAACAACCACCAACTGAGGCCTCATACAATCATGTAACCACACACACACATCGCTGTCTCCTTTCGGATCAGACTGCTCTGCGGCGATCGACACTACAAGGCCCCGGACTCGTAAATGTAGCACATAAAACAGAATGACAGGCCAACGTGATGGCAGATGCTGGGGAGCCTTCACCTTGATACCGAGGCTCACTATGAGCCATGCCTATTGTAGTGAAGTGTTGTACATTAAACCAAGATGCCAAGACATGTTGGCTCTCGCGTATAGACCTTGCATATGAGCTGTCATGATCATTTGCGAGATGTGCTCACAGGGCTGAGGGTCACGCGACCAGCAGTTGATAGCACGGTAACTACTAGCCGTGTCATGATGCATAAGAATAGGCATGCTTCATATTCCAGCGGCTTCCTAAAGACGGCTGTTTGGGGTAAAGAGGCAACAAGTGGCAAATGTCATGACCCGACGACAAGTTAACATGCGAGCAAACGAAGCACATGTATCTGACTGGAGGCCAATACACTAGTTATACAATACATCCAATGAATGACACCTGATGAAATAGAGCACACGTCATGTGGATATGGACCCAAGAGTGTTTGTTGGTATAAATCCACCATGCCGAGATGGGAGTTGAGAGAGAAGATTACGCAGATACAAGATCTGACAACTAAGCAAGAAAGACGTTTATTGGGTTGGATATCGCCCGACAAAATCAGCCTTGCCAGATTAGATACTAAACAATGTAGTAGTAGTCCATACTATGGATATTACATGTGGTATTGTGCCAGATAGGCTGGCCAAGTGAAAACCCGGGGACGCCCTCTGCCCAGCTTACATGACGGTACCCTTGGTCTGCTTGAGCTTCTTGACGTTGATGTTCTTGAGCATGAAGACCCAGATAGAGCACAGGGCCATGATGACGAGACCGGCAGTCAGCATTCGGGTCTGGGCATAGCCGTAAGACTTCTGGATGGCGATTCTCGTAGGGCTGTTGACGGGGTAGGACAGCTGAGTTTCGAGAACACCGTAGATCATGGTGATGTTGGCCATGACATCCTCGGGCAGGTTGCGCTGGAGGGCGGGGAGGAAGGTGTTGGTCCAGATAGCACCCGAGATGGCACCGCCGATGGCGCCACCGATACCTCCCGAGACGTAGAGAGTGGCTAGAGCAGCGGCGATGTACTCTTGCTCGACGGCGGCGAGGACAGCCAGCTGCATGTTGAGGATGAAGATGGAGCCGGCGATGGAGATGAAGATCTCACACATGACAATGTAGCCGATGTACTGGTTGGGCTGGCGGAAGTGGATCATAAGACCCTGGGCGAAGAGGTACAGGGGAATGGCAGGGTAGAAGAGCCACTTGAAGTAGCCGGTGCGGCGGATGGCGTAACCCACGATGAAGAGGAGGATACCCGAGACGATCTGGAAGGTCGAGTTGACGTATCCGGCCTCGGCAGGCTTGAGGTTGGCGACGACCTGCAGGAAGGAGGTGAAGTAGAGGTTCCAGCAGTAGTACGAGGCCTGGTAGGTCATGTCGATGAGGCACGCGCCGATGACGGTGCGGTCGGTGAGGAACTTGCCCTGGAGGAAGGGAACGGGGGCCAAGTAGTACTCCCAGAGACCGAACAGGACGAGGACGATGAAGCCGACGATGATCATGGCGATGATGTAGTCAGACTTCCAGCCGTTGGGAGCGTGGCTAGCGAGTGTGAATGGCAGGAGGAAGACGGTCAAGCCGCCACCAAAGAGGAAGACACCGAGGACTATCAGTCTTGTTAGCACGAAAGTCTTGAACATGGCCAAGACCGGGACCACCACTCACTATCAAACTCGCGCAAAAAGTACCAAATCTTCTGCGGAATGGTGCGGTCGCTCTTGTAGCGGGTAATGATACCCTGCTTGATGGCCTTGCGGAGGTTGAACTTGAGAACCAAGTACAGGGGGAAGGTGACTGCGGGCAGGATGATGGCGAAGCAGCCAAAACCCCAGCGCCAGTTCTTGACGTTGAGCAGGAAGGCCTCGGCAGCCTTGGATCCGGCAAAGGCGGTGATCATGTAAGGGGACGAGGTGAAGGCAAAAGTCAGACCTCGATTGCGGAGGTTGGAGGCATCAGCAGCCAGGACACCGACAGTGTAGATCATGCCTCCGAAGCCGACAGAGTAAAAGACCTGGGCAGCGGAGAAGGTGGCCAGGTTGTGCGAGGCAGCAGTGAGAATGAGGCCGATGGTGGCAAAGAGAACCATGAGGAGGAAACCCTCGGCGCGACCCCAGACATTGAGCACCTTGGCCATGGGGATGTAGACGGCAGAGGTCATGGAGTCGGCGACGATGGCGACGACAGTCAGGAGGGAATGAGAAGCCCACTCGCTGGTGGCGTAGGGCAGCATGACAGCGAAGATGGATATGCGGAAGCCCTGGACGAGGAAGAGGAGCCAAATGCTGGCAACAAGCTTAGTATGGCGTTTCTAGTATTTTCGAGGGGATTAATGGAAGCATACAGACATAGCAGGGCAGCGAGAGAACCCTTGCCCCAGACCAAGGTGACGGCCTGGATCTCTTGGACACCCTGTGAGGCATTCTGATCGGGAGCGCTCGAGTCGATGGCGTCGTTAATGTCTTGGTCGACAGCGCCCTTCTCATTGTCGTTGTTGATAACTGTGTCAGTGGCGACAGGAGTCTCTGTGGCCTCTGGCTGAGCCTCCTTGGAGCCGACGCCGGCCTTGATCTTGTCGAGGATTGACATTGTCGTCTTGAGCTGAAGAGGGGTTTGAACTCGAGGTGAAGACAAACGCCTTTGCGAAGGATTGATGCTGAAGAGGAGAAGCAAAAGACAGGACGGGCGAGATGAAGAGAGAGAAGCTACTATTTAAGCTACATGCGCGAACCGAGATCCTGGACCGACGATGTCCCAGGCCCAAGGATGGACCAGGAAGTCACTCGAGGCCCCCATGAGGTCCATTCCATAATAGGACGATGCCGCAGTTGCCGATGGGGATGGGGTGGAAATGCACAAGATTGTTCAGAGAATGCTCAGTCGAGAATTCAGATTACAAGTGGCGAACGAGTGGGGGAAAGAGCCCGAGATCGGAAGAGGTGAAAAATTTTATCTAATCAGATCAAAGGGTTAGATCCAGCCACGGAACAAGTCGACTGTTTTGAGTGAATGGAAGGAGCTGTTGGTTGTTGTTTCCATATCCAAGAGTCCAAGTGCCATGGCCATATGGAGCCCGAGCTACTACCAAGAGGGAGCTAAGCCAGGGGGGGTCACTTCCGGGCGCCCTTACTGCGTGCAGTCAGCTACGAATAGCGGCCGGGCCAAACCTAGAACCTTGGCCTTGGCTTGGCCTGTAGACCGGATCGTCTGAGCTTGGGGGCCAAAGCAGAAAGGCGTGGGTTCATGGAACGCAGTACGTACTATTCATCTGAGTGAATGGACGGACCCATCCTGGAAGTGTTATGAGTGTGTCCGCCCCTGGCTCACCTCGCCTTGGCGCAGCAAGCCACAATCTGTCCCCGAACCCAATCACGCCTCGTGAGATTCTCACTATATCCAACTTATGCCCGGTCTTATCTGATCATGGCCATATTTGACAAGCTGACCCGCCCACTTTGCCAAGATCTGCAGAACCAACAACGGGACGGAGAGCCAAAACCCCCCACGACGCTACCGCCCAACCAGAGCCGAAGGGACGAGATGCCCCTGGCCCTGGGCCGAGGACCCAATATCCAAGAATACCACCTTCTATCCCACCCTTTGTCCGAGAACGCCTGATCCCGGTTTGCCCAAGAGCCAACGGTTTTCAAACCGGAGCCACCCACCGCAGCTGCCGAGACAACTATCCGACTTCCAACACCCCGAGTTCCCATCACACCGCGTGGCATGTCTCCCCTTCAGTCCCCCCCCCCACGCTGTGCCTCATGAATGTCTTGTCTTCTAACGACGATTCTATAGACCCATGGGGACATGGCCCATCCTCTGCGGGCGGAGTATGCCGTTGACCCTGCATCTCACATGCACACTACACTCTTCACATCCTCCTCCCCTTGCCGCTCACCGCGCGGCCCTACCTTGAACCAACAGCACAACCTCCTCTGCAAGCACCTGACGACGATCCAGACCATCGGGAACTCCAAAACCCATCACGTCTCGCCAATGCATGTGAGTGCCCCCATCACGATCGCTCCTAACCAGCAGGTTGGGTACAACATTCAAAAGAGTAAGAAAAAAAAACTGGACTGGAGCTGATGCTAGCTATGTATCGCCCCTTGATCGACCTTTGAAATTTCCCTGCCGTGTTTCCAACTCTGACGCTATCCAAACGCCGCAGACGCTCAAGCAGACTATTTGCTACATCTCATCTACATACAATCGTTGTACATGCACGCCCTTTTTCTTCATTTCCGGCTTGGGTCCAGTGCCGCCCACTCGTCCCTGGTGATGCTGTATTCCACCTCTCCCTCCTCGATCCCCGGCGGAGGGCTGTCGTACTGGTTGTGGAACGTCCGGACGTGCTTGAGCCCGATCTTGGACATGATGGCCCGCGAACCAGCGTTGACGGCCATGGTCTCGCCGAAAACCTCATCGGCGCCTAGGTCTTCGAGACCGTGCTTGACCACGGCGCGTGAGCCTTCCTTGGCGAACCCTTGGCCCCAGAACTTGGGTAGGAGCCGCAGACCAAACTCGACCCTCTTGACATCCACTTGAGGAGTCGAGGCCTCATCCTCTTCCGTCTCGCTGCTGTTGGTGCTACTGTTGCTGCTGCGCCGGCTGGTGCTCTGGCTAGGGGCGAGAACCCACCAGCCGACAAACTCGTCACCGGCGAACCCGGCCCAGCAGCCCAGACCTTTGCCTAGGGAGGCAGTCTCAAGGAGCAGCTTGTGGACAATGGCCGAGTCGCTGGCGCTCAGTGGCTTGCCGTAGCCAATGTATCGCATGACTTCAGGGTCCGAGTCTAGCTGGTAGACGTAGTCCCCGTGGCTAGGTGCGAGTGGCAACAGCTCGAGGCGTTCGGTGCGGAGAGTTGCCTGGGGCATGATGAAATTGGGTTGGGGGTGCTGGCTGGTGGCTTGAGAAGAGAGTGTTGGCTTAGACTATTCTCTTGGTCTAGTGTGGTTTGATTTGATATGAGGCCTCTGTGAATGGTTGCAACAACGGTCATGTCGAGATTGATGCTTCCTGTCGCCCCCTTCTTATACACGCAGGCAATGGCCCCTCCGCCGAGCACGGAATGAACGCTTCGTGTAGCAAGCAGCAGCAAGATGGCGATTTACCATGCTGATCAACGGGGTCGGGGCTGGGCCTGCAAGGACGGGCGCTGGGCAAGCAAGGTGCTACCGTGTGAAACCCCTCGGGGAGGGTTGGTCACCATCTTGGCGGGGATGTGCCGTTTGTGTGTGAGATGGTAAAGTGAGCGTGTAGCAGAGCAGAACTGAGCTGAGCAGGCCTTGGTTTGGGTTAAGCTGTCGTCAGCATCATCCGCCGAAGTGATGACGCTCTTACCCCCTTGTCCTAGCCTTGAAATGAACGGCAACTGCAGTCGGTCGAAAACGGAGCCCTCGGGGCACGCACAAGGCTGCCTGGAGGCGTCCATAGGGCACAAAACGTATCAGATTGCATTGGATGGGACGACCTAAATTCGCCGCCTTGGCGATCCCACTTTGTATGCTTTCTTTTGTTAAATACAACCTTAATTGGTTGTTGCCCAATCACGCTGTCGGCATCTTCCTTCCCTGCTCCCTACAGCTTGCGTCTGGACGGCCAGAGTCCGGGATCCCACGGTTTGCTTCCCCTCCCGTCCCGGGGTTTGTCCGCCATCAGACAATCAATCAGTTAGCAGCATCTTAACCCCATCATCCGCGTATTAGCGAGACGAACCCGAGAAGAATGGGGTCAACGCGAGAAATGCCCGTGTAAATGCTTTTCCGGATATTGGAGCATTTTTTGGGGTGCACCATAGCCGAGCGGAATAAGCATAAAAACGCCTTTTGCGCCAAGCTCTGAGTTTGACATGCTTTATTCCCACAAGGTTAGCTCTAGCCGTATAAAGGACTTGAGCCCGAAGCTTTGCTCGGTTAACAGGAAGGTGCCGTGGGTGCGCCCCTCCCCTTCTCCTTCCTTCCCCACAATGCGGCTTTAAACTCCCGTCGTCCAATAGAAGGCCGGACCCTGTTCAGGATCCTGCCATTGGTCGGATCCGCTCGTGGATATGCCGAGTAATGCCAAGACACGCGACTATCAATCACCGACCCCGATGCTACTCAACTTCGCTCCTCCATCCACTCATGAATTTTCTTGCCCAAATGGATCCCTGTTCCTTGAGGGAATGGATCCCAATGCTATACACAAACGTGGAAAGAATCATAGTCGATCACTCCACCGGGATGCCACGCCTTCCCTGCGAGACCAAGTGGTGCCGCAACATTCCATTCCTCACACACAACGTCTATGCTTCTCGGCGATGATCCCCCAATTCAATTGCTTTTCCCGTTCGTTTTCTGCGCCATCTTATCAATCACCTCATCTTATCTGATGCCCGGCTCCCGCTTGACTTGTTCAGAATCTTCCGACATGCCAAGCCCTGGCCGATCCCTGCATGACGCCTAGGATCGTCATTCAGACTTGCAAGTTTTTTTTCTCTCTAGTCGAATCAAAATGTCTCACTTCCACCTTTTCCCCTTCATCTTGACTAATTCCACTTAGCATTTCATTAGCATCTCCGTTGCTAGCATCATTGGCATCTCATCTCTTACCCGTCCTTTCCTCGTCCTCGTCCCTCTCCCTCGTCAGCGGCGGCCGTGGCGGCAGCAAGGTTTCAACACCTTGAACCCCTGCTCACCAGAAAAGCCCCCGTGCCCGCATATCCATGAATGGTTACCCATTCGTCCACTTACATACGCACTATGTTGGGTAGTATCCATCTACACTTGCCTGTTCAACTACTCAAGTTATGTAGTGTAGCATCAGAATCCATATGGCCACATCCATCCACCCGCCCACATCCCGTGCGTGCCATGTAGGTACATGTAGGATTCATGGACTCATCCACGCCCCAAGCCTACCGCTCGTGCCAAGGTTGCTGATCTTGCCCTTGATCATTAATCTACCGCCACGTTCAATGCCGCTCTTGCCTTTGCGGTTCGGTGGGCTTCTGCCAATCTCCCGCTTCACTCCCACGGCCCTGGGAAGCATGGTATCCCTTCTCGCAGCTCCAAGTGCTGTGATGGAGTTCTCGTCTAGATACTTAGGTAGTCTACCCACGTCCGTGATAGTAGTCTGGGTCTAGGGACTCCTATATCGGCTTCTCTGCTGATCACTCTCTTTGCCCATCACCTGGTGATCGTGCTCGAAGGTATGCGCCTCAGGTGCAACATCTGACTCGTTTCCTCCCTCGTCATTCGTTTCTCCCTCCATAGTTCACGCCCTTTCTGACCGCCCATATCAGCAACCTCTCATTTTCCACGCCTAGGCCTATCTGCCTGCATCGAGATAGGGTTGTTGGTTCACGCTCCTACTCCCTGCCAGGCCAGAAACACAGCAGGAAGCTGTAGCCATGGCCGCCGAGCCCGAAAAGACGGCCGAGAAGCCCAAGGGCGGCGTCTGGTCCGTAAGTAAAGAGTCTTGCCGTTCGGGGCCTCCGAGCCTCACTGTCTGCCAGCTCGAGTGAGCAGCTGACCTCCTTTTCAGTCACTCAAGGGAGCCTTTGTCTACATTGAGCTTCTCTTTTCCGCCCAACCGACATGGATCGACATCTTCCTCATCATCCTGGGTACGTTGTGTGCCGCTGCTGCTGGTGTCCCCTTCCCTCTCATGGGCGTCCTGTTTGGCCAGCTCATCGATAACTTCAACGGCGCCACATGTGCTGCTGATGGGCAGGACTCGGGTGCCAGTAGCAGCTCAGTCGACCCCTTCGAGTACGAGGCTGCTATCAATGACAAGGTCATCAAGACGGCCTGGATCGGTGCCATTGCCCTTGGTCTGATCTATGGCCACCTCACCTGCTGGAACATCATCAGCCAGCGCCTCGCCCAGCGACTACGGACTCGCTATGTCTCGGCTCTCTTGCGACAGCCTCCGGACTTCTTCGATACGCGCAGTGCCTCGGGTCAGGTCTCAAGCCGGCTCCATGGCGACATCACAGCTGTTCAGGCCGGCACGTCGGAGAAGGTGGGCAACATCATCACCACCATGAGCTTCTTCATCACCGTCTTCGTCATCGCCTTCACTAAGCAGCCTAGGCTCGCTGGAATCTTGGTCTGCATGTTGCCCGCCTTCCTCCTCTCTGGCATTCTCGGAGGGAGATACCTTGGCAAGTTCGCGATCCGCCAGAACGACGCTGCCGCTTCAGGCTCATCCATTGCCTCCGAGGCTCTTTCGCATGTCGCAGTCGTTCAGGCCTTTGGCGCCGCTCCCCGTCTTGAGGAGAAGTTTTCTGAGCACATGGCTCTCTCTAGGAAGTACGCCATTGTGAAGGCGTCTATTGCCGCCGTCCAGACCGGTCTCCTATACTTCATCGCCTACTCTGGAAACGCCCTTGCCTTTTGGCAGGGTAGTATGCGCATCGCAGACTCTGTGGAAAAGGACGACGGCAGCACAACTGTTGGTGAGATCTATGCCATCGTCTACCTTCTCGTCGACGCGTGCGTGATGCTGGGTGGAATGGCTCCCACACTCCCCTTTCTGGGAGGTGCCGTGGCCGCGTACCAGCGCCTCATGGAAGACATCAGCGCTCCCTCCGCCATTGACGGTACTTCAGATGCTGGCACTGTCCTCCCACCGAGCTCGGCCAAGTCCCTCGCCTTCCGCAATGTCACGTTCGAGTACCCTTCGCGCCCCGGCCAGCCCGTTCTGCAGAATGTAGACTTGGAATTCCAAGCTGGACAGTATACCGCCATCGTCGGCCTCTCTGGTAGTGGCAAGTCTACCATTGCGGCTCTGATTGCACGTCTGCATGATCCCACAGAGGGTACAGTTGAGCTCGAAGGCCACGACCTGCGTGACCTCAACGTCAGGTCTCTTCGAAGCTTCATCAGCTTTGTTCAGCAGGAACCTTCTCTTCTCGACCGCTCTATCCTCGAGAACATTGCCCTTGGACTTGTCAACTCGCCCAAGCCTGCTCACCAGCACCTGAAGCCACTGCTCAAGGGTCCCGAGCTCGCCAAGCTTGCTGCCAAGGGTCAGGACGCCCTCTCTTCGGCAGCTTCTCTGGGACCCGAGTTTGTTGAGATCGCCAACTTGATTAAGCACGCCACTGAACAGGCCGATGCGGCTAGCTTCATTGAGCGCCTCGAGTCTGGTTATGGAACTTCTGCTGGACCCAAGGGCTCCCTCGTGAGCGGTGGCCAGCGACAGAGAATTGCGCTTGCCCGTGCCTTGATCCGTGACCCTGAAATTCTCGTCCTCGATGAGGCTACCGCTGCTCTTGACTCTGCCAGCGAGAAGAGAATCCAGCTCGCTGTGGAGCGCGCTGCTGCTGAGAAGCGAACCATCATCTCCATTGCCCACCGTCTCTCTACTATCCGCAACGCCGACAACATTGTTGTCATGCAGGCTGGTCGCGTCGTCGAGCAGGGGACGTATACTGAACTCATGGCCAAGGAAGACGGCGAATTCGCCCGCATGGCCAAGCTGCAGAGCGTCGGCAACGCAACCAAGACTGAGGCAGGATCCGTCTCTGGCGACTCGGTCGATGCTTCGACCTTGAGAATGTCCCTGAACGAAAAGACCGACCTGGCTGAGATCAAGGAGGGTGTCGAGGTTCAGTCATCAGAGAAGGACAAGGCCGAGGGTGAAAAGAAGGAGGAAGAGCCCAAGGACAAGGAACTGGATGCCGAGAAGCCATTTGGCTCCGTCATGAGGGGCCTTGCCTGGCTGATCCGCCCATCTCTGGGCTGGTTTGCCCTTGCCATGATCGCCGCCGTCTTTGTTGGAGCCACCTTTTCCGGTTCTGGTATCATCTTTGGTTACACTGTCGGCGCTCTTAACCCTTGCGCGAGCACCGTGGATCGTATTCGATCTCTGGGTCGCTTGTTTGCTGGTCTCTTCTTCATGCTTGCAGGTGTCGAGCTCATCGCCAACTTCTTTGCCTGGCTGGGCTTTGGCATCGTTGCCGAGAGGCTCCTCTACAACCTTCGCGTCCTGTCTTTCAGGTCTCTGCTTGAGCAAGGCATCCACTGGCACCAGTCTGAAGGGCGCACCCCGACTAGTCTGCTCTCCATCATCACCAAGGACAGTATTTCTGTTGGTGCCTTTAGCGGATCGACGTTTGGCACCGTCTTTGCCATCCTCATTAATGTCCTGATTGCTATTATTATCTCTCATATCTTTGCGTGGAAGATCGCCTTGGTATGTCTGGTGACTCTCCCCATCTTGCTTGGCTCGGGTTTCATGCAGCTGCGCATGCTGGCTCGGTATGAGGAGCGTCATCGTGAAGCCTTTTCCACGGCCACCTCGCTTGCCACCGAGGCTATCCAGTCGATCCGAACCGTAGCTGTTCTGTCGCTTGAGAACGAGTACATGGAAGGATTTGCGCGGTTGCTGAAGCCTCCGAGGAAGCAGGTGGTGCGCGCCTCGGTCTTCACCAACATCTGGCTTGCCATCTCATACACCACCGGCACGTTTATCAACGCGCTGGCCTACTGGTGGGGTTCGCAGCTTATCATGAAGGGCGAATATACACAGAAAGACTTCCTCATCATCCTTGTGGCCATGCTCACAAGTGCCCAGCTCTGGAGCGGCATGTTCTCTCTGGCTCCCGAGTTTTCGCGAGCGCGTCTGGCCCTGTCTCGGGTCATGACGGTGGTCAACATGGGATCGAGCACCCACACTGGAAAGCCTGGACAGGATCCTTCCAAGGCGGGCGATGATGTCGAGGCTGCTGGAGGAGAGAAGTCCATCATGCCCAAGGACAACCAACGCCGAGGTGGCTCAAAGGTGACGTTCAAGAACGTCTCTTTTGCGTACCCCAGTCGTCCGGATGTCACCATTCTGGATAACGTCTCGTTCACTCTTCCACCCAACCAGTTCTGCGGTCTCGTGGGTCCTTCTGGTGCTGGCAAGTCGACCATCATGAACATTGTGCAGCGACTGTACGAGGCCACCTCGGGCACCGTCCTTATCGATGATCAAGACATTTCCAAGCTCCCAACTTCATTCCGCGACACTATTGCCCTTGTACCTCAGGATCCAGCCCTGTTCGACGGCAGCGTGCGGTTCAACGTGTCCTTGGGTGCTCCTCCAGGACACGAGGCTACTGATGCCGAGATCGAAGAGGCTTGTCGCTTGGCCAACATCCACGATGTTATTGCCGCTCTTCCCGACGGCTATGATACTGAGTGTGGTCCATCTGCCTCTCGACTGTCAGGCGGTCAGAGACAGCGTCTCGCCATCGCCCGTGCCCTCGTCCGGCGTCCTCGGCTGCTTCTCCTCGACGAGAGTACAAGCGCCCTTGATGCTGCCAGCGAGGCTGCTCTGCAGGAGGGTCTTGAGAGGGCGTCGCGAGGCACAACTGTCCTGGCCATTACTCACCGACTTCACACTGTGCAAAAGGCCGATGTGATCTTTGTTGTTGAGGGCGGCCAGATTGTCGACAGCGGGCGACACTCGCAGCTGATGGAGCGGAGAGAGAGCTACAGGCTGAACGCGATGCAACAGATGCTGCAGTAAGAAGGGAGCTGGCTTAATGGAAGGCCATGAGGGCATGGTCTTGGTCTTGGTCAGAGGTCGATGGTTGTAGATTGGGTTTCATTAAAAGGTTCGAAAATAGAGTAGAAATTGTATCATTATAATAGACCAAAAAGTATTTGAAACATTGCATTTGATGCCCTCATTAATGACTCTCAACTTGAACCTCCAGTGATCATCGGGTAGAGGCTTATTAAGCGCCTTCTAGTCAAGCTTAGCCCTCGCCGTCGAATGTTTTAAATCATTCAAACCCACCGAAACCACCAAGAACCAATCGTGAAACAATCCATCCCCTCTGTGAACCGTCCGTCCTAAATCCCTCTCGCAAATCATCTGTCATGGCCGAAGCCGTCGGCACCGCCCTCGGCGTGGTGGGCGTCCTCGGCCAGCTCTTTGCGGGCTGCGTCCAGGCCTACGGCTTCTTCACGACGGCGGCCAACCTCGACACCGACAGCCAGCGGCTCCTGTGTAAGGTGCGCATCGAGGAGATGCGCCTCGTTGTCTGGGGCCGCGACTGGGGCGTCGCCGAGGGGAGGCTCGAGGCGCACCTCGAGTCGACCCGGAACCCGCAGCTGAGGTCCCTGGCCCTGCAGATCCTGGGCGAGCTGCACAGCGCCGTGACCGACTTTAACAAGCTCAAGGAGAGGTACGGGCTCGTGGATGAGGGGAAGAGTGCGAGTTTGGAGGTCAAGGGGGGGAAGAACAAAGCGGGCAAGAAGTCGCCGTCACCTTCGAGAAAGGGGTCGCGAGATGATGAGAGTCGTAAATCGAATGGGTTAGTAAAGACGTCGAGTGCCTCGAGTGAGAGGAGCTGGGGAAAGGAACTGGGGCTGAGGGCCAAGTGGGTGATAGGAGGTGAGTTTTAATCTACCACCATCTATCTCATCTCATCTCAGAGTTGAGAACTCAGCTAAGAATACAACAGACAAGGAAAAGTTTATAAACCTACTCAAGGACTTAAGAGGTATCTCTCCTCAGCAACTTCCATGCCGACATTGGCTAATCTTCCAACTCCCCAAGACTACAACGACGGTCTTGAACGTCTCTTCCCCCTCTCTCACCTCCCATCCTTTCAACGCGCCTGGACACATCAACTCCTCGAGTCTGCTCAGCGCGACCTCGCCCAGCTCTCCCTCCTCGAGACGGCCGCCACGGGCGTCTACCCCCAGCTCACCACCTCGGCCAACCTCAAGAAGCTCCGCATCAACCTCGACACGCGGCCCCAGGCCTCCTTCAAGCCCACCTTTGCACTCAAGGTTCCCCGTCCTGCGCTTGAGCTGACTGAGGAAGAGGAAGGGGGCAACCATCGTGGGCGAAGCAAGGGCCGCCATGAGACGGCGGGCGACGTCGTCATTGAATGGGTGGACTATGACCGCGACGATGTCGACGAGCGAGTCGCCCACGTCCGCCGTCTCGACGATCTCGCTCGGATGATGCACTCAGCCTCAGAATGTCATCCGGACCTCCACAGCATCGACTGCGTCGGCTACGTCGACGACTCATCCCGCTGCCGCTACGGCCTCGTGTACAAGGCGCCCTCACCATCCTTCTCAACCCTTCACGAGCTCATCGCCAGCCCGGACCTCAAGACGCCAGACCTCGACGACCGTGTCCGCCTGGCTCACACCCTAGCCGTGGCACTCTGGTCCCTCCACTCCCTCGACTGGCTGCACAAGAGCCTCTGCAGTGCAAACATCCTCTTCTTCCCCTCGGCCTTTTCCACCTCAGCTCACTCCCCTACTGCTGCTGCCGCTCTGGTCCCGGACATCCAGCGGCCGTATCTCACAGGCTTCGACGCCTCGCGTCCAGACTTTGACCAGGCCCTGTCCGTCGCCCCGCGCAACCCCTCCATCGCCACCCTACACCGACACCCGGCCTCGTTACGAGGCTTCCCGCACTGCAAGCCCATGGACATTTACAGCCTGGGCCTGGTCCTCCTCGAGATTGGGCTTTGGAAGATCCTCCAGGCCTATCATAGACAGCACTACTCTGCAGACCGGTGGCGGGACAAGGTGGTGCGCGCAGTGCTCGTTCCAGGTCTGGGGAGCAAGGTTGGCCGTAGATATCGTGATGTTGTGGAAAAGTGCCTGAGTGTAAGCGAGGAGATGACGAGTACTGAAGCAGCCAAGGTCCTGGAAGAGGTTGTGACGGCTCTCGAGGGCATTAGAGTATGACAACTTTATGAATGAAATGAGTCAACATGAATAATGACACGACAAGATAGATGATTTCGTTGCCTGAACTTCCATCAAGACCCAGAAACAAACAAACGGGTAGACATGGCTACATCTCGACACCATTACAGATCGCCAACAGGACAACCGGTGTGAACAGCATAGTAATCTATTTCAGTTCTCTGAAATGTATATATAATAGTCGTAAAGTCCGCTGCCGCCTCGCATCCTCGGTGGCTGCAATACGGAAAAATGCCAATGCCAATCAATGCCATACCCCAAAGTCGCAATATAATAACAAACCAGTACCAGTCAATAAACAATGGATAGCAAAGAAATATCATATCCCTCCCTCCTGGACGCCGTCGCAACTTTGAAACTCCCTGATGCCCTCCCCCTTTCATTCTTCTTCACCTCGGAGACGCTTCATCTTTTCATCTCCCCTTCTTCCCCTTGGCCAAAAAGAAAAAACTCCATTCAACCACATGGCCATGATGATTATGCTTGGATGCTGCTTAGATCCAATCATGCTTCCAGCTTTGAAAAATGGCAGACACTAGAATGCCCAGAGCTGAGCTCAAGAGAAGCAGTCGCGAGAAGAAAGAATTGGTTGGACATTCAAACACAAACACCCATCCATTCCCTTTCGAGCCTGAAACGCCAATGCATGCAGGACGTGAGTGAGATCGCTCGTGACGTACGTGAGTCATGATCGTGAGGTAGAGTCGTTCGCCTTGCCGCGCCGTCGAGCCGGCGACCGCTTAAGCGGCTTCGCATGCTGGACTCCGACTCTCTAAGCTCCAGAGACCTTGCGAGCCGTCGAGGCCGCTGTCGCCGACGTGGCGTGGCTGGCGCTGCCTACTCTGCCGCTGGTCTTGCGGATACCGGCAGTCTCCTTTGCTCGGAGAGGAGACTCGCCCTGGCGCTTGCTGCCACGGACCTTGGTCAGAACACCGGGGGTGCTAGCAACCCGGTCAACGTGCTTGCTCCGTAGCGAGCCGATGTTCTCGGCATCCTTGGACGAGTCGTTGTCGATCATGTAAATCGTGCTCGTCGATTGGCTGACCGACCTCGACTTCTCACTGCGGCCTGGCGACTGCGACACCTTTCGGTGGCTGCGCATGCGCAGGTGCCACTCCTCATCAGACTCGGCGCCTTGAGTACGGTGCTTAGCCACGAACTCTGTCTCCTGCTCAATGGTCTGCTGCTCCTCCACGGTTCCGTTGGAAGTCGACCGCTGGTAAGGGTGGTGACGATCCCGAACAGTCTTGCGTGGCTGTCCTGGTGTAGGTGCTGGCAGATAGTCTTCTTGGACGCCAATGTTATTGCGGTCGTGATCAACCTCGCTCAGGGGAGTGCGGTTTGAGGGGCTACGGTTGGGAGGTGTTGAGGTCTGGCCGTTCCGCAGAGAAGTCTTCTGCATGGCACGGATGGGTGTGCTGGGGACGGGGTTGGAAGCAGCCATCTCCCTCCTCAGCCTTCGCTCAACCCTCTCCTCGATCCACCACTCCCTGAAGGTGCCCTGGTTGAGATGCAGCCAGTGCTGCTGGGGACCGACAACCATGCCGGGTCTCATGAAGCGCATAAACGAGATGACCTCGTTGGCAGTGAAGCCATGGCGGTAGATGAGATAGGCGCCGATCAGGCAGCCCGTTCGGCCCAGACCGGCCTTGCAGTGCACAGCAATTCCTTTCTTCTTGATGGTGATTGTCTCATGCGCGAGTCTGATAAACTTGCGGACAGTGACGAGCGAGGGGCAGGTGCCATCGTCAAAGATCATATCAAGGTGCTGAATGCCCAGAGCCTCAAAGTATGAGGGTGAGTAGAGGGCCGAGTTGAGTCGTACCACCAGACCAATGTTCTTCTCCGAAAAGTGCGTCAGCACGTTCTTGAAGGGCTTGGGCAGAGTAGGGTGCTCATCCACGGCGGTCAACGTCCGGGGAAGGAAGGGGAACATCTCATCGTCCTCGGTGATCTTGGCAACGGGCTCGTGCTGGGGAGAGGCGAAAGCCAGGAAGTGAGGAGTGATCCAGTTGAAGTCTCCGTGCTCGACCCGCTCAAACTTCTCATACTGCTCCAGATCAAAGTTGTCCAGGTCGCAGCACTTCTCCTCCTTGGCCTTCCACACTCCGTAGACAACATCCTGAACGCTAATGCCGTAGTCGGCCTGGCTGTAGCCCGCATCTCGGAAGGGCATCAGTGGAGGGTCAACCTGCGCAATCGGGGCCAGGGCCAGATGAGGAGGCCAGTTCTGGATGAGAACCATGTAGCATGCGAGCATGCAGGCAGCATTCGCACGACCTTGTCTCATTGTTAGTCTTTCCGCAATGCGCGCGATTTCATCGGGTGAGCTCACTTCTCGGATCAGCGGCGCTCCAGAACACAATGGGCCGATCCTTGTTCCGCTTCGCACCCAGGACATCGTGGAACTGAATGGCAAAGCGGTACAGGTGACCAATGTGCAGAGGGCCAAAGTCATGGTGGAAGGCGTTGTAGAGGAGGGTATCATCGACGGTAAAGTAGCATGGCGGCGTGCGGTTCGATTTGGCGAGCGGGGTAGGCCCTCGTTGGCCTCGCTTCCTGGGCGAGACAGGAGCCTCAGGGTAGGGGAAGAGGTCGTCGTCGGTGGGAGGATTCAAGTAAGAGGCGAGATACAGGCGGTCTGGGATATAGTTTAGTGCCGTGGCCGGGTAATGGATGTTGACATTGATGTTGTTGAAGTCGACGGTGCACGGTGGGCCCTTGAGCAGCGCCGTCGACGGGATGGGATAGCAATGCGACATGAGCCTGGACAACCAAAGGGCCATTGTACGGGGGGACGGAGGAAATTGAAGCATCGCAGCTGTTCAGGCATACCTGGGATGTACTCGATGATCTGCGCCATGTTCTGCGAATGTCGGGTGGAAGGCGCCATGGTGAACTGGGTTGCGCTTCTTTTCTCAACTCAGCAAACCGGCGATGACACCGTCGGATAAGGGGCAGGAGCTGCTGAGTGCGGTCGGGAAAGTGGCGAGGATATATAAATATAGACAGTCACAAGGTCGAGGGGAGGTGCGAGGCCCTAATTCAGCGTGGTGATATCAATGCAGGCGGTGACGTGGTAACGGTGGGAAAGCAACGGGCAACCTGCAGCGGAAAAGGCGTTTGACGGCTGAAGGGAGGGAAGCAAAGAACCCGGGTCGGGAGGGCGTCCAGCACAAGACAAACACTTGCAAGAGCAAGTCTTGTCTTTTTCGAATGGGAGAGAAAGAGAAGGTGGTGGTTGACAATGTCGATGCCAGAACGGGCCCACGATGTTTTTGTATGGGTTTGGCCTTGGTCGGTCTGTTATTTTCTGCGCTGGGTGAGACCCCCTGCCCAAAACAGCAGCCGGCCCCGTTGCTTGCCCAGGGGTGGGCTAGCAACTCGTCTCCATGGCAACCCGCATGAAGCAGCCGCCGCCAACCTGTGGCTGCATGTCCGGCCGCCTGACCCCCTGACTGGGCCGGGCTGGTCGCGTGTGGCTCGTGGTGGCTGGTGGTCGCGAACCACAACCCCAACCCGCCGGCCGCTGCTCTTCGGCCTCGATCGGAAAGACCCCACACTCGATGGAAAGAAAACATTGAAGAGAGGTCGTTGCTGTGCCATCTTCATTCAACGTTGAGCTTATTCGTTGCAGCAAATGCGATCGCACATTCGCTTTGCCTCCAGTATACTTCCGAGGCTTGTTCCACCATGTCTAGATATTAAACTAAACAGTTTAAAGTTGACTCATGGCTCTGGCATTGGTTGGCCAATTCTGTCGTTTTCCTCCCACCGCTAGCCCCACCGCCAACCAATATCTCCCCGCGCACGCAAAACAGACACAGCCGAAACCTCAGACAAGACAAGAGCTCAGCGCAACACTCTGAGAGGGACAGACCCCCTGCGAACGCTCCCCCCTCCAACCCAGAATATCCCGGGAGGGCGGAGAGAGAGAGCCCGACTTACACTCTTGTTTCTGGATCAACATTCCTTCTCCCTTCCGACGACGCCCCCCTCTTTCTCCCCTCCCTCTTTAATCGGCACCCGAACTTTAAGGGCTGCCCTCGTTAGACGGACTGGGGATCGATCACAAAGAGATACGGCAATGCCTGGGAAATGACCGCCATGGCCGCCACTCCCGATCCCGAGTTTCCCTGCTCGATGCAAGCCACTCCCCCTCCTCCCCATCTTCTCCCTCCATCCATCCCTGTGATGACGATCTAGGCGTTGTCGTCGTTGCCCTATCCGTCCGTACCCATGACGGCATCTTGCTGACCCTTGTTTTTCTTGCCGCCCGCGCAGTGTCCTCAACATCCCGTTTCCCAACCCACGACTGGCCACGACCGCTCTCAAGGCCATTCAGGTGGACCCCGAACTCTCTCCACTTGTCAGGCGACAGCTCACCGTTGTCCCGGCGCCGACGCAGGGCCCCAGCGAACACGATGCACAGGTCCTCGAGGTTCAGTACAAGGCCACCACCAATCGCATGCTGCGCGTCGCCGTCAATGGCTTCATGGAGAGCTTGAAGCTTGTGGTGGAGGTCATGGAGCAGCTAGACACTGACGTCCTCGGCCAACAGCAGCAACATGGCCCCGGACTCTCAAATTGAGTTCCTTCTCGTTGGATGCAAATCTTTGTTTGAACTTGTTCGAACGTGCTAGACTGCCATGTCATATCCAATCCAAATAATGGCCATATGCTCCACGCCGTGAACGCGCCAGCCACACCGCCAAGCGACCTTGCCATTGCCTTTCCAGTCCCAAGAGACGACCACCTGGTCACCTTCCAACTCCTACCGGCATCGTAATGTCCAAGCTAGGTCCCAATATCTACCGCCCCGTGTGGTGTGGCCCAGAGCCGCCCGTCTATCAGTCCGCTTCACCAGTAAAACAACAACATAAATAACAATAAAGAGCCGCTGCCACCCGAAAAACTCGAAATACAATCAGAACCGACCAAAATGCAATATTATCTCCGTCCCAATCAAGACTTTCGATTCGCTTGAAGCCCATTCAAGTCGTGAGCACAATTGCTCCTCTGTCGTCGTTTTTGTCATTCCTTGCTCTCGGTTCCTTTCAACCCTTCGAGTTGCTTTTTTAGTTCCTCCACCTCCTTCTTCAGGTCCACGTTCTCTTGCTCGAGGTTCTTCAGATGTACAATGGCATTCTCGACAACGCTGGCCTTGCTGTTCTGAGCATTAGCCTGCTTTCCTTCCTTCTTCTCCCCATCCTCTCCAGCGCTGCCCTTGTCACCGCCAGGTAGAAGTCCCGCCATGATCTGCAAGGCTGAATTTATTCGGTTACGACGGCCCTGTTCAGCAATCTTGTGTGAAGTCCGCTTGGATGTAAGATTTGTCGACAGCTCGCTTGGATAAGAGACACCAGGCACCTTGTTGCCCTCAAGAATATTCTGGTAGTTGGACTTTGACATGAGCAGTTGTGAAGCAGCACTCTCCGCAGACGTCATACCAGGCGTACCAGGAAGTAGGGGTTTGATACTGGGAGAAATCCTTGGCAGCAATGCGGGAGATACATGCACCGAACCTGTTGAACGTTTCCTGCTTGACCGGGGGGCGAGTTGCGGAGTTTTCCTTGCGGATGGCCCCGTCGAACCTGGGGCCAGCTGAGGACTTGCGCTCGCGGAAGCCGGCCCCGAAGGCTTCGGGAACACGGGGGACGGCAAGGGTTGGAAACCAGAACCCTTGCCAGGGTTAGACTCTACAATAGGAGATTGGATAGAGACACGTGAGGCAACTGGCGCGGGCGCCTTGCCACCAGATACCGATTCCGGCAACTCAAGCGACTCAATGTGCTCAGAGACAGCGGGTTCATGATGACCAGCGGCTTGCTTGTGTGCCTTGGATGCTGGCAGCTTCATGAGTGAGGCTGGGGTTGCTGGGGCCGGATGAGAGTCCACAGGGGCCGAGACCGGAGTCTGCTGATTTCCCATTTGCGCTTGAATGTAGGGAGATTTACTTGTCGATCTCCTGTTGGGGATCGGAGGCGGGGGCATGTCTGTAAGGGCCTCGGGAGACACTGATGAGTTTTCTTCTGCTGAGGTTTCGGTCGATGTTGCGGGCATGGGGAGGAAAGCACCGTTACTCTCATCCACCTCATTAAGAACCTGGGAGACAATAGCCGGGCTAGGTCTTATCTTTTGACGCTGCGGCTTCACAATGGGCGAGCTCCGAACACTGCCCTTCCGGCTTGATTTGGCAGCTGCCTTCCTTCTCGTCTTCTTAGACAGATCCATGATAGATGAAACGGGGCGGGCCGGGTTTTCGGGGTCCATCTCGATCGGCGAGTTTGTGTTATAGTGATCATTCTGCGGGATAAGCGCTGGCGATGTGAGAGGGCTGAAGTAGGGGTTCTGGGCGACGAAGCTGTCGCTCATCGGAAAGCCAGGATCGAGAGGGGTAACTGCGGGAGAGACAAGTGGTGTGAAGGCCATCTGCTGGTGATTGTTAGCAGGGAGCGCAAAAGAGCCACCGCGCGCTTCAGCTCAAGAGTAAGAGGAGCACGTACATCTTGCTGGTCCTTCATGCGTTGATACCCTCTGTCATAGACGCCCGGTTGCGAAACCTGTTCGGCCTGAGAGTAAAACTGACCGCTGTTGGGCATCTCAAGACTTTGCGGTGTGGGAGGCACAGAGTGGTTATGGCTGTGGAAGAAGGCGGCCTGCTGCTCCTGCATCTGGCGCTGCTGTTGTTGAAACTTTTGCTGTTGCAGATACTGGATCTGGGCATCAATGTTGGAAATGGGATCGCTGGCGGGTGTCATCATGTGGGCGGGAATGGTGGGCTGGCCGGTTGACGTCGACATGGGCATTGAATTGGCGACAGACATGAGGCCCGGGTTCTCGGTGTCGGTCATGATTGTATCGGGAGCGTCGCGCGGCTGGTTCATGAGGCCCTGTCCTGAGCCATCGGGGAAGCCTTGGAAGTCGAAGTGCATGCCATCTCCTAGACTGGCCATGTTTATGAACTGGTGAAAGTCCTCATCGGTGGTCGAGGTCATGGCCTGGTCCTGTCCGTCCCACGCCGCCGAACTCATCATGACCGAGGCGACGACGAGCGTCGAGGAGGGTTGTGCAAGCGAGGGGGAGACCGATAATCGAGAGCGAATAATAGGCGGACAGCACGAATCGGGGCCGCGAACGAGGAAATTGTGTCAACAGCACCAAAAGCGGATAATTTTAGAGTCGGTAGTCGAGCGCTGCTCAGCGATCAAGAGCGAAGCGAAATAACAGTTGATTCGGAGCGAGAGAGATATTCACGAGAGCTCGCGATGCAGGCGATCAAGTCGGAGGGCGAAGCCGGTCGATCGGCAGTGCTACATGCACCGGGAATATCTGGCAATAGAGGAGAAAAAAAACGAAGGGCGGCGACCTTGTGACGAGACGAAAGTTACGGTGTTTGAAGGTCTTGGAACCGGCCTCGACCAAAGCCGAGGGAGAAGAAGCTGAAGAAGGAGAAGCCTGGGTCGCAGGCTGGGAAGGACGATTGTCGACAGCGGTTGGTGGGTGATGAGAAGTGGTTCGTGGAGCGGGCGAACGAGGAGGATGAAAGGCGAAGGCGGCTGAGGGTGGTTGGTGGGCCGAGAAGCGAGCAAAGGACTGGGCGGTCTCTCATACCTAGTTAGTAGACTACCTCGAGCAACTAAAGAAAATGGACTTGCAATGGGAGGGCAACATGTAGAGAGACTTTTTGTCGGAAGAGTGGAGTTTGCGCAGGTGAAGGTGGGGTTTACTGGTGAGGAGAAAGTTGGGCGACGCCTAAAGCAAAGAGACAGCGAGGATGGAAGCGCTAGCCTGGTTCCTTTGGGTGCATGGAACACAGAAACGCAGAACGTTCAGTTGCGCCCGAGGGTCGCAGCGAGCAGGTTACAGGGGCGGACGATAAGGTACCGGTACTTGGCACTTTGGGATGGATGGATCCATTCCCATCTCCTGCAGGACATTGTCAGCTGGGGATCTCCATGGACTCCATGGGATGGGATGAGATGGGTTGGATGGGCGGACAGGAGGAGCATGGCAAGCCCTGGTTGGTCCTTTTGGCCTAGAACCTCGTCTCCCAAGGCAGGCGATGCCTCGAAGATTCGGGCAGAGCAAGGGCCTTTTCACGAGCACGGCTCACGCGGTGCTCTACAGAGATTCCATCTGTGTGGGAGTCGTCATCTCTGGTGAGGAGGGGTGGTCCAGCTGCTGCTGTTTAGCCTTTGAGCTAGAAAACAGGAGCATCAAGGGTCGCATCTGAGCCAAGGTAATGGATGGATGATGTCGTGTATGCCTTCCAGGCTGTGTCCTCCTCCTCCTCCTTGATTCCCATACCGAGGAGCTCTGCACGGCGCTGTTAAACTGGCTCGTGGCTGCCGCCCGCGTGGGATGCCCCCTTGTCCCGAGATTCATTGCACTTGCTGCTGGGCTTTCCTGAGCGCTCAGTGGTGGGCAACCTGTGGCCCATGTGTCCACGTCTAAGCCCGAATCGCTCTTAGTTGCAACGAGATCAGGCCCCCCGGGGGCGCTCGTGGCTTGATCCAAAGAAATCTCTCGGAATTCCTTGCTGTTGGCCGTTGGTTGACTCGTCGTCGACAGTTGGCCGCCGTGGGGATGATTCAGTTGAAGCTTTCTTGGGAAATCGATGACATCTTGGCATTTTCATCTCTCACCTGCAGGCTGGGGCCCCCCATTTGTATCTCGCAAGTTACCTAATGCTCTCAAGTTCGAGGCTGTACCACCCGACGTCAACCTCGTCGACACCGCCATCACATGATACCCCCAATCCATGCTCTGTCCCTCCCAACTTGGCTCGAAACTCCCCAACCCTCACTCGCATCCGCTAAACAAGTGGGCTTGGTCCCTCTCGGGAGGTATCCGGCTCTGGGTCCTAGTGAGGCACCTCATCGAATTCGGCACTCGAGTGGACCGTCCGCCTGATTCCCCGACGCATCCAACACTGTTCGCCTGCCCCGTCGTCTGTCCATTCACGGTTCGCGGATTCACCTTTACACCTCAGCTCAGCATTACATGCACCACGGTTTCTTCCGATCGACTACCGGCCCCTCGACTAGTAACTACTCTACTCTGCAGGGGCGCTGCTTTCTTTCAGGGACCATCCACCTCAACCGTGCTGTACATGTACGAGGTCTGGTCCCAAACGGAGAAATTCGCCGGCGTGTGGGTGAAATTGCCTGCAACCCTGCAAGGAGGGAGAGGCCAAACATCCATCTGCTGCATCTTGAGCTCCATCTTTCCAGCTTACTGATGAACCCTTTATGGACCGACAATGGATCTTTGGACTCTTCCTTCTTTGACTAGACACGAGAAATTTTTGAAAAAAAACCCAACCGCCGCCGTCCCATTTACCGATAGCCCGGGCCACACACGGACGACCCCTAAGACGCTACCGCTCCTCGCTTCCTTTCGAGGGTTCCGCACTAACACGCCAAGCTTCGGGGCTCTTTCGCTTTACGTGCTTGGATGGAGTTGTTTCTCTCCGGGACCGTTTCCGTCTCCGATACTCTTGACTAAGAGGTACACGACGACGAGTCCTGGAAGGTATTGGTTACTGCCAAGTTCCCAGTTGCTTAACTAAATGAGATGCATGGATAGTAGTTATCCGGAGGTAACCCCCTTTGTTTAATCTTGCATATAGTCCTTCAACTACAATCCTACTCTCAACCGTTGAGCAACCAACTTACACCGTCCTCTCAGACAAAGAGCAAAAGTCTCTTTTTGCCTAACAACGCCGTTTGAAAACCTTTCAGTCCGTGCTTTAACAAGCTCGCTTGTCAAAAATGTCCTGACAGCGGCAAAAAGTCGCCCTTCCCGCGTCCATCGTGAGCCAAGTTGCCCAAAACACTCACCGAGGGCCACCCCACCATCCGGGCGTTGCTCCATCTCACCCGCTCGGGGCGTCTTCCCCCCCACGCCGCGCTGCACAAACCCGGGGTGAGGCTCAGGGTCCAAGGCCAGCAACGTTGGCCTGGCCTGTCGACCTGCAGAAAAGCACCTGATTTTTTCCAGAAATCTTCCATTCGCTCTGTATGTCTGTGGCGCTTCAACCAACCCTTTGTGGAGTGGGGGGAATCGTTGGAAAGCTGGCAACGTTTGTGTAACGATCAATTACCCTCAAACAAAAGAGAAGATTAACTCATGATTAAGAATACTGGAGCTTGACTGCTTGATTCAACTGAGTCGCCTGTAACTATATGAGGGTGCACTATAATTTGGGCTTAAAGAGGGAGTTGTCCAGGTCTATCACCACTCTGTGCATTTGCCTACTCCCGACACTCCTTACATATGAAGATATAAAGACATTAACACAAGAAAGCAGTTATCTTAACTGAACAAGACTGTCACATATCTACATCCATATATGAACAAGGTAGGAATTAAACTCTGCCCTACATCAATGCACCAATCCCCTTCAGCTCTTCCCATCCATCTTCTCTTTGGCCGATCCATCGGCACGTGCTCACGATGGATGGATGCGGACAAAGAAAAGGGCCGGCCCGCAGCTTGACGAAACTCTGATCTGATAGACTACGGACGGGACCGAAGGTAGCAAAAGTGTGGGCCAAGATGCATTGAAAGAACCGGGCACTGCTTCGTGGATGAATGGTACCACCATATATATCACGAGTCAATACCTGTTCTGCTACTCTCAACGCACACAACTCAACATCAACAGCTTCAAGAGTGATTTTAACATCGTTTTATTGTGTGAAGTTCCGGCTTTGCAGCCCCCGCTTCAGCGTTACTCTCCATCACATAGACATAACAAAATAGCTGCCGCCGCTCAACCTCGGCCAGCAACCACGTCCCCTCCTCCTCATCCTCCAGCAACAACTATCAACACCCTTACCACCCGTCACTTCTTTTTCTCCATTTCACATCTCCGTCTACATCCCCCGCTGACTTCATCCTCCCCTTTGCTACTCTAGCCAATTACGTACAACAGGAGGTGGTGGTATCATAAGAACAACAACGATCGACAGAAGGGAAGATAAAAAAAGATGACCAGTCCCGGGTCCGCGTCTAGAATGTACAGGGAAAGCGAAAACGTCGGGCAAAAGAAAAGGAATATGAGACAGATTAGGTCGAGGCAGTGAGGTGCCGACGCCGATTCATGCGATGCTTTATCAAAAAGGAGAAAAGAGATGGCTCCTCCCGATAGACGCTGGGTCCATGAGGAGCAGTGAGTGTGTTTGAGTGCGCGTCCTCGTATGTACGTGCACGGAGATGTGAAAGGAGAAAAGAGTGACAGAGCGCTATATGCGCAAAAGGCGAATCTTGTTCGCCGAGAACCGCTCCTTGCGAGTAAAACAGATCCATCCGCGGTTCATAAAGACTTTTGCATATGCTTGAGAAGGAGATGCTTGCGTCAGAACATCATGGGGTATATCGGTGCCTCATTAGTGGAGCATTAAGAACCTGGACGCTTCATAATGGTTCATCGAGGCTACAAGTCCTTAGACTCGTCGGTCACCGAGATTCAGCCAGCTCATATCTGACGATGTCGATGCCATAGCGAGCTGGGGTTGCGTGCTCACACCAGATGGAGGGTTCCGGGGAGGAGGAGGAACACTCGGCGACAGAGGTGTTCCAAAGTAGAAGCTCGGGTTATAGACGCTGCTGGGCGCTCTATCTGTGCCCCAGGGCTTCGCCTTATAGTCGGGATCCCAAGTTTCGTTGATACTCTCAGGGATACCGCTAGAGTAGCCTGAAGACGCCTTTGAGGTAGGACGCTCAATCTTACCAGCTACTCCATCTCTAAAGGGGATCTTGCTGTATTCTGCCACCACAGGGCTTCCAGAGTTGACGCGGTTCATCTCAGGGCGGAAGTCAAAGTTGAGAGGGGGTACAGTGGCAGAGTCCTGCGTAACACGGGGGTTCCGGGCTGCCGTCGAATCCGAGTAGTGGGATTCGCTATCAGATCCGACAGTGTTCCTCTTAGAAGCACCAAAGCCGAGAATCTGGAGGGCACTGCCGCCTGACCAGTATCGGTTCCAGCCGGAGCTTCTTCGCATGCCGTCTTGCGTCTCTAGGGGTCCGTTGCGAGGGCGAGGCTCCGCAACGGTTGGGTCGAAAGCAACACCTCTAGTGTCTTGACCTTGCAGGACCGGGTGTTGCATTTCCTGTAGAATTGGTTTGCTGATTGTAGCCTTCAGCTGCTTGTGCAGGGAACCAACAGAGCTTCGGTTGGTGCCGTTACTGGGCTTTCGAGTGATACTTGTCTTGTTCTTTCCAGCACGACCCATCAGGATAGCCATGGATGAGTATGACTCCTGAGACAGCTGAGGGTTGTGGCCGCGGAAGTGGGCAGAGTTTGGTGAAAGCTGGCCGTTACTAAATGCCATCGGGTCCTTCTCATCAGGGGGGTAGTTGTGTCGAGCATGAGCAGCTTCCGGTGAAGATTGGCGAGTCTTCTTGCGACGACGCAAGAGCAGGAGGATGACAATAAGCGCCGCCAAGAATCCAAGAATCGTTCCCAATGTGATGCCCAAAATAGCACTGGAGCTAAGACTAGAATCGCCACTCTTGGTTGCGCCGCCGACGGGAACAATATCAGTCGAGGTTGCGGTGCTAGACTCTGAGAGAGTCCAAGAAGCAGTGGAGCTGTCTGTCGCAGTGGCAGTCGAGGTTACAAAAGTCGATGAGTCCGAGGTAAATGATTCTGTGCTCGTGGAGGAAACGGTCGAAGACTTGGTGGATGTCGACTTGGTCGAAGTAGAAGTCTTAGTAGCAGAGGTCCCGGATGAGGTCGTTTCGGCCAGGAGCTTCTGTGGCTCGGAGCCCAAGACCTTGACAGAATCCAACCAAGCGTTTTCCTTTCCGTCGAACATGGCGACGGGCAGCTTGTCACTCCCACCAACAAAAACTATCTTGCCGTCGCTATCCTGGGCAACTGTGTAGTCGTTGCTGCGCGCTTCCTTCGGTGCCAGTGTTGCGTTGTACGCTGGCCAGTCGTTCCCGGTCGCATCGCGCTTCGTCAAGGCCTCCGAGAGGGTTACAGGTTGGTTGTCGGCAGTCCAAACCAGGTGGCGGCGGACTTTGTTAGGGCTCGCGGTAAGATCGAAAACGTAGAGGCTGATAGATCCATCATCACCTCGTACAAGGACAGCCCGCATTGAACTCGGAATGGGCTCGGAAAGGGTGGTTCCGGATAGTCGCCAGCCGGCGTCGGGGTTATACCAGGAGACGGCAGTGTTCGAGTCGCTACCGCCAACAAAGCAAACATCGGTGTCAGACCAGGGGAGAAGAATAGGGTTGGTAGCCGGTACAGTTGGTGCTGTCGCGAGGACTGTGTGTGGCTCTGAAGCACCGATAACCCAGCCCTCACTGGTTGCTGCTTTACTTCCATCCTTGGTACCCGCGTAGACAAACATTCGGTCGGTGCTTTTGAGATAAGCCGCGCCATGGTATTTGAGATTCTTCGTGACCGGGTTTGAGAGAGTAATGGTCGTCCACTTGTTGTCCCCGTACGTGAACTTCTGTAGACCGGTATACGAGTCCGAGTCGCTGGTACCACCAACGACGAAGAGACCGGTGTCAGTATCAACACAAGCGCCGCCGGAGACCTTCTCTCCAGTCGTCAACTTCTTCCACTCTGCGTCCTTCTCTAGAGGAAGAGACATAAACCCATCGGGCGTATAAACATAAAGTGTGTTGTCATGAATGACAGAGCACGCCTCATTCAGAGACGATGGTGGCTTCGGTAAACTCATCGCAGCGAAAATTCCCAGTCAAAATACAACCTCGAGAATAAGTTAGTAGACTTGCGATGGCATGGCGGTTCCGATAATTCGCTCGGATGAGATTCGCGTCACAAATCGAGTCGTTGCAGCGATATGGCCAGTGGTGATGAAATCGTCTGTTAGGGGTCGAAGTTCGACTTCGGTGATCAAGACGAGAAGCAACGGGTCGCGCCTAAGGAACGGGACGCGGGGTCGGATCGAATAGAAGGCTTCGCGGACAGGGAATGAACAAGGTCAGTCGCAAGCAGACAAAGTTGCAGCTAGCAGACGTGGCGATATGGTGAGCCGAAAAGCTGGGCAGAGCTGGCCGAATGCAGCGGACAGGCAGCGGGCGTCGAAAGGAGTGGAACGGTGGCTGAAGTCTCAACACCACAGGTGCGAGTATTGGTAAAGAGAATAGTTCGACGTGAAGAGATCACATTGACTGCCTTGGATAGGGAGGAGCAGATCGTCGCCGTCGTCGAAGGGGAAAGAAGTGAGGTTCGAGTCGGGGGGGGGGCCACAGGTCGCGG
>SSHR01001507.1:0-21561 GCA_006518225.1 Fusarium neocosmosporiellum | reverse complement strand
GGCTAGCAGGTGTCTTCTTATGAATGTAGACAGGAGCCTACCTATGCCGGCAGAGGAATCTCTGGACGATATCGCCGGGATCTATAGGATGTGCTCTCTGGAACTTTAAAAGTCTGAGGCTTGAAATAAGATTAGAAATAAATTAACTAAATATTTCGTTTATTAATATAAAGCTAATATAATTAAGTTTATTTCTTAAAATTAATATATATAATTATCCTAAGTTAAGTATAAAATACTTATAATATTAGAAAGACTTTTGAATTACTTATACCTTCTGCTTAGACTATGATGCCCTACACTTCTGCTAGTATAATCCCAGCACAACTGAATTATCCCTTGAGAAGCACACGATCGTCATAGCTCGTGCCTGCGATGCTTGTCTTCCGTCTTCGTTCTATTAATCCATCCAGAGGGCGACAGACTCGGTCACGATTAAACTAACCATAAGCCTTCCAGTCTTCTCTGTGGGACCTTCCAGTAACAAAGGCATAGCCCCGTCGTGCTGCCCAGCTATTAATCGCCTTGAGTAAGGCATATTGGAATGTGTACTCGCATCCGGGAGGGAGACAGTCATCTGGAAAACGAGCGGCTGTTCCACTTGACTCCATTTTTCACCATGTAACAGATGAATATCCAAAAGTAGCGTAGGGACTGCAGAGAAGCTTAAAGCAGGTACGCTCCGTGTTCCCCCATGGTACCCGTGCGCCTATTGGGCCTCTTGTAGATCAGGATATGAATTTTATGAAGGTTGCCCTGCTAATAATAGCTCGTGTGAATTACGCGGCCTGCTCAGCCTCAGTATACCTTGCTAGCGCTCTGCTGAGAAGCAAGAGTCCAGGGAAATGGTGGGCATCTTAGTGAACGAATCAGATACGACTAGGCCTCAGCTCGGCTCAAAGTGGTCCCAATGCATCCTTGTTTGGTAAGGTCTTTTTGTGTGAGTTTGTGATGTTCTCTAGCCGAGAAGCTCACACCTTAATCTACCATGATATTCCCACCTTTGTTAGCGCAGAGAAAACAAAGGATTACTATTTATATCTCACATAGATTTTGTACGCGCAAGGGCGACCAAAATGTTGTTATTCTGATAGCCACTGCCCGTCTTGTCACATGAGCTGCCAGGCAACGTTGCTCGAGTCGTAACGACTACAACCGCTGCAATTTCAGCATAAGTACTGTCACCGGTGTTTTTCAAGGAATCCTTTCTCTAAAAAGAGAAAAGAGAAAAACAGAAAAGGAAGCGATCAGAGTTTTTGCTGGTACTGTTCCAGCAATCCTGCCAAAACCTGGGCGTCTTTCAATATATCAGCATCATCAGGTCGTGAACGTGCGTTGACGCGGTCTTTGATGTCAGCTAAAGCCTCAGAAGAGAAGCCGGCGATCCTTGTCGCAATGCGATCGACGTGGTTTGTCAACTCGGCGGGTTCCAACGCTTGATTGACCCAGCCGAGTCTCTCAGCCGCATCAGCATCGGCGTCTTCTCCGGTGACCAAATACTGAAGGGCTCGAGCACGCCCAAGAAGCCGAACCAAGTAGTCGATACCCCCGGCGCCGGGGACAATACCGACGGTCACTTCTGGCTGTCCAATTTCGGTCTTGGTTCTATCTGCAAACCGCATGTCGCAAGCAAGAGCAAACTCGCTGCCAATTCCTCGGGCGATACCAGCAATCTCGGCAATAAAAATAATCGGAGACTTGGAGATTTTGAAGAGGATATTGCTGAATAGCTTCTGCTGCTGGACTTGGGCGGTGGGAGCTTCTGCGCCTCATGTGTTAACGCTGCCAAAGAAGATTGAACATGGGCGCTTACTTGGACCAGTTGGTCTGAGGTCATAGCGAGCAATGAAATAGTCGGGATTGCCACTAGAGAAGATGACAACCTTCACTTCCTTGTTTCCTTCTAGTGCATCAAGGACTTCGGCCAGGTCCTCTGTCATCTTCCAGTCCCACAGGTTTGAGGCCCCATGATTAATAGTGATCCGCAAAACACCCTTCCCACTTGATGAGGTACTTAGAGTGTTGTAACGAGGCTGTTCGGTAAGCGACTGATATGTATGTAGCCTAAACTGAACATGATAACTCACCATTTAAGTAAGGGCTTAAGAGATTATCCTTTTCGAATAGTGTTGTTATGTAAACCGTAAGGAGAGGTACTTCAACTCTAGGAGTCGAGGCCATGCTAATATACCCGCCCAGAGCTTGGACACAAACCACCTCCATCCCACCTTGACCAAACATGGGCATATTTCGTATCAAATTCTTCCGACTCCGACTCCGCCAACGTGAAGTTCAGGCTGACCACGAATTCGGCGCCGAGTGGGATTTGCAATTGTCGAGCCGATTGCTGACGACTTGCTTAGCCAAAAAGGTTGAATTACCAAACAAACATTGACCCACTTAGAACCTCGGTTCCCTTGGAGCCTAGATTCATCCGCCGAAGGGAGCCAAGATGCGGGCTCAACCTGACTGGGGGTTATCATCGACAGTAAGGAACCTTGATACTCTCTGTCCCGAACGTCCCGGTCATTATGCGGGGTTGCCTCGGCCGGAGTATCGGCGTGTTGCCATGTGAGAAGCCGGACAAGAAGGCGTTGAAAGGGGCTTTCATGTCATGATCACTCTTGATTCTTCACTCGCCTCTCACGCTGCCGCGGCCTTGATTCTGAAAATGACAGATACGATTCTGTATGAAACTTCTGGCGATGGAAAAGTTGCCTCTATCACCATCAATAGGCCCAAGCATTTTAACGCCATTGATCCAACCATTCCTCACGGCATTCGCGCAGCAGTCAAGCGAGCCAACGCCGATACGAAAGTGCACTGCATCGTGGTAAAAGGAGCTGGCCCGGGTTTTTGTGGTGGCTATGATCTGGACATCTTCGCGCAACACGTGCAACGGGGTCAAACCGACGGCAGTCAAGATGCCAAAAACGGATACGACCCTTTGATCGACTATGCGTCAATGAAGGAGTATACGGCCTGTTTCGCCGAACTCTTCCATAGCGCCAAACCTACAATTGCTCAGGTCCACGGCGCCGCCGTCGCTGGGGGAAGTGACATTGCCCTGTCTTGCGACATGGTAATCATGGCTGACGACGCTCGCATTGGATACCCCCCTGCGCGTGTTTGGGGATGTCCCACGACTGCCATGTGGGCTATACGAGTGGGCGTTGAGAAGGCCAAGCGACTTCTTTTCACCGGTGATCTCATCAGCGGCAAAGAAGCCGCCGCGATGGGGCTAGTTTTGAAGTCGGTGCCAGAAGAGCAATTGGAGGAGACGGTTAAACTCCTAACGAACCGCATTAAGTCGGTTCCTGTGAATCAGAACTGGATGCACAAGCAGGTGATTAATGGGTTTGTTCAGGGACCGCTGGAGAATGCACAGAGGCTGGCAACGATTTTCGATGGAATTGCGCGCAACTCCCCGGAGGGAATCGCCTTTCAGCGTCTTGCAGAAACGGAGGGTTTCAAGGCTGCCGTTGCCAAGAGAGATGAGCCAGCGAGGACAGAAGAGTACCTGAAAGTCTGGAAGAGTCGGCTTTAGTTCCACTTAAGGGCCTTCTTCTACGGTAGGATAGCTCTGTACCGTGTCCATGCTCGCCAGATCACTTGCCTAAGTCAGGGTAGTCAAGATTAGGCTGATTGTTTGTGTGAATTTGTTTACTACTAAGTATATTTTTAAGGATTCATTTCATCACGATACAATACACTTCGTTCCACATCACCAAGCCTTTCATAAACGACTCGTGCGATCAGTGCAACTTGTCCCGGTTATAGACCCAATAATGTCCCGAAGCTCTGGTATATGCTTAGCATAGACGCCTCGAGGACTCGTGCTATGCTTTCTGCACAAGTGTGCCGCTGCAGCTGTAGCGATCGCATGTTGCGCCCCGTTGCCCATGAATTTGGTACTGGACGAGGCTACATGGGTCGCGCTGATATGCTTTCCCGCCATCATCAGGTTATCGATGTTGATCGAGTAGAGACAGCGGAACGGAATGTCGTAGTCTTTTCCATCACGCTCGTCCCATTCCCAATCCTTCAACAGAAAATTGTACTTGGCGTCACCTGGATAATGAAGGCAAAACGCGCCTCCGTTCTTGACCACAGCATCCGGGAATCGCTTGTGGGTGCGAATGTCATTTTCGCTGAGGACATGGTCGCCCTTGTACCGGCGGAATTCCCCTTGCGCAGCAACAAACGCTACCCAATCAAATTCGAGATTGGCATACTTCTTGGGTTCGAGATTCTTAACATTGGAGAAGGTGCCGTAGATGGCGCGTAACAGGTGATCGCGAATGTGTTCTCCCTGCGTATAAGGATCAAGATGTTGTCCATACTCCCAGAAATGGGTCAGAGGGCGAGTCATTCGCCTACGAGTCGGCTTGTGGGTAGCCTGACCTCTAGACACTGAAGGACCTTCTCCATTCTCGATACCCGGTTTGACGAGTTGGCCTCCGAGGTTTGCGAAGTCTTTGGCCACTTCGGTTGCCCACGGCACAGGTGGACACGGCACTGGTGAGTCTCCTATACGAGTGCGGAAGAACACGGTATTTCCATGATGAATCTGACTCCTTTCTGCTGGAGCCAACCCTTCTCGGTATTCAGCTCGCGATTCCTCACCAAGCCGGGTTTCTGCCCCAGAATGCTGTCCAAAAAGAGCCCTGCCAGAGCAATCGATGAAGACAGGTGTTGTAAGACGGATCTCGCGCCCACTTCGAGCATCACGGGCATCGACTGAGACAATGTTGGAGTCTTTAGTCTCGGCCGCAAAAACCGTATGTTCAACAAAGAGGGTTGCATTAGGCTCGTTGTCGAGCAATTGCTTCGCATGTAGATCACCACCAGCGTCCCGCTGACAGATTTCGTCGATAAGAGGGCCGGTAACACCTCGCGGTCGGAGTCCAATCTCAACACTTGCGTTGCCGCCTAAGAACGGTCGATCTTGAATGAGAGCCACGCGCTCCCCTAGTCGCGCTGCTGTGAGTGCAGCAGCAATACCCATCACACCGCCCCCAACTACTGCGACATCGAATGCTCCGCCATCAGCTGGCTGATCTGGCAGACCGCGGAGTTGGCGCCTCCATGCCCGTGATGCTTTGTCCGTGCCATTGGTGGAACTGTATTGTCGGTGCACAGGAATATGGCATCGCAGCGCCCGTTGAAGCCAGTTAGATCATGCAACACGACGCTCGCGTGGCCCGCTGGCAGTCGAATCTGGCCCCCGAACTGCCAAGACCAGTCCTGATCATTGGCACCAAACTCCGTGTCGAGGATTGTGCCGTTGATCTTTATGGTAAACCTGCCCTGGTGGTGTTTTGGAACCCAGTCCTTGGCACGGACCCAGACTTTATAGTCACCGGCGGTGGCGATATGGATTCCTGTTGTTGCGTCTGCGACTGGACGACCTTAACCGTGGGCCATGAGGTACGGCGAGCCCATTTCAAGGTCGAACTAAGAGTCTAGAACCCATCCGCCAAAGTTGGCGAAAGATTCGGCCTCTACGAGGATTCTTGAGGGTGGCGGTGGCCCCATGATGCGAGCTGGGTTAGTTCTTAATGGTGGAAAATAGCGAATCGATACGGACTCGGCTACTCTCGAGGACAGAACAAGGCTTTTAGCCCAGATATATCGAGATTTATCAGCTTGAGTATCCCGCATTTGCTCAAAACACCTCGGCTGACCCTTCGTTATCCAAGTGTGATTGGTGGAGAAGAGTGGAATTCCTCTTGTCACGTGCTAGAGGAGCTCTCTGGTCGTGACAAATATCTGATAAAATAATTAATAGCGAACAGCGAGAACGAATTTTAAACCAGCCCCAAAACAGAACTCATACGCCTCTGACGGGTCAATTAAATAGCCTGAAGTCTAGCGCATCGCCCAGCGCGCTTTTAGACCTTCATGGCAACCTTGTGGTCCCAAGAGGTGGCTGGGGAATGGCGGCTGAAACCGAGTAGGAATTGAACCTGAACTTGAACCTGAACCTAACTTGATAGCGGTAATGACTGTATTTTTTTTAGGTTGACTATATCTGGCAAATAACTGATTGTTTAACCTATGAGAAAGAAGCCCCGGTGAATCACACTTCAATCTTGTAGTACCGGAATAGCAATGCTTCTGTCGTAAGGAGTGACAAGAAGAGACATTAACAAAACTGAAAGACTCGACAAAAGGAAAAAGAAACCTATGACTCTGCATCCCCATCGTATACTCACCACACATACTCTCGTTCATAAGAAATGTCGTATCCAGCATCGTGGAATTGCCAAACCACACGTGAAATCGTATCAAATCACAGAACAAAAGCAGCAGCAGCAGCAACGAGGCCAGCCATGGCAACAGCATGCTTGGCGCTCTCAGGCTGACTAGCTGCCCGATTAGTAACCTCGACGGGCTTATTGTCGGGGGCATTAGAAGAACCGGTAGCAGTAGGGGTAACCGATACAACTTTGGTCCTGCAATGCTCCTGCTCTCTGTCATCGGTCCAGTCCGAATCGCAGTCGGTGAGGTAGTCCGGGTTATCAGTATCGGTGTCTCCAGTGGGCAGACTTGCAGCCGCGGAGACGGTGTTGTCTGGGGCCTGAACTCTGGTCCAGGCCGTGGTGTGAGTGGCGCCCGGGGTCTTGGTTCTAGTCTTGCAGCGCTCGTGCTCGCCATCGTCGGTCTAGTCTGAGTCGTAGTCTGTCAGATGGTCTGGATTATCGGTGTCGTCGTCGTGAGATCGAGTAGTGGTGGCGGGGATAGTAGTGGTGATGGGGACAGCAGTGGAAGTAGGAATCTTTCTCAGAGTAGTAGTAGTGTGAGCGATCTTCGTCTTGGTCTTGCATCGCTCGTGCTCCCCGTCGTCAGTCTAGTCCGAGTCACAATCGGTCTCCCAGTCAGGATTGTCAGTATCGTCTCCATGTCCAGGAGCCTTTGTGGTCGGCCGGGGAGTCTTAACCCTGGTCGTGGCAACCGGCGCTGGGCTCCGAGTAGTCTGGACATGAGGAGGCCTGGAGCAATGTTCATTGTCAGGGAACTCGTCACAGCTGGTGTAGTGACCTTCATCGTCGGTCCAGTCCTGCTCCTCTTGGGGTTGGCCCGGAGCCGGAGCCGGAGCCGAAACAGGGGCAGGCTGCTCATCGTCGGTGGTATCGTCATCCTCAGACCAGTCATCATCGCGGTGAAACTGGCGCTGGCGACGTCTGATACGGTGGTTGCGAGCGCCCAGGGCTCGACCCTTGCAACGGGAGCTTGCCGAGTTGTCACCATTGGCACGGGCGGCGAGACCATCGGCATCAAACGCTGCCACCTCACGGACAGGATGAACGCCCTCGGGGACAGGGCCGGCGCTGGAAAAAACACCGAGGGAGAGAAGAACAAGAGGTGTAGTCTTCATTGTTGGAGAAGGAGGTTATCAAGTTAGAGTAGCGAAGGTTGGTTGGGGAAGCTGTTTAGAAGTTGTTGGTCGTTCCAAGAGTGCTTGAGATGTTTGGTTGTTTGGTTGTTCGATTCTGTTATCAAGGACAGCTATTCACGCAGAACTTATACTTTTCTATCCATTTTCTGCAAGCACCTGATGGTTGGTTCCGTCTGGTGGCAAACCGCTGGCCATCGCGATGAGCCCGGGAGCTGAACTCCAACGACGCAACATCACCATTGAAACCCCGCAAATTGCAAGCCAAGAGAGAGCCACTCCAAGATACGAGAATCCTGTTATGCGTTGTTCAAGATAAGTGACGCGTCGCTGCTTTGATTAGGTTCTCCCTCGTGGCCATTTGCAAGGCTCGATCAGGCCCAGTCCCCAAAGCTCAGCCTCTCCCTTGGCGGGATATCAGTAGAGAGTGGTTTGAAACAGGAACGAGGAGACCCAAAATACAGGCCGTACCCGTCGATGATGTCTGTGGCTTGCTGTCATCCAGTCCCCTGGGTGGACAGTTTGCTGCTCAGCCACCCAGGTTGGGCCGTTTCAAAGGCCTGCGGTTACTGGGGATGAGTTAAAATAAGTTAAGCTATCTCATGGTTTTCTGCGCCACACGTAGTTGCTTGCCTAGTGCGTGTGATTGGGTGAAGGTGGGATGGGTGTTATTTTTATTTCAACGACATTTGTTGACCCGGCTGGACGGGTTTCACGATCTCCTCCAGTCGTCCTTTGGATCATCAATCTAGAGTACAAGCTACAGAGCTGTCAAGTCTTAACACTGTTAAATAACATTTATCCCAGACGTGCATTGTCTTTGGCTCTCCCATCGCTTCACGACTCAACTGTTCCAGTAATTTCATGGGATGCCGAGTCAAGCATCCAGTATTATTCAACGGATCATCTACCGAACTGTATGGCTCCGGGCAAGGGACAACAGCGCGCAAGAAGTTTACCAATCATCGCAGCACGTGTCTCTGTTCAGCTGTCAAAAACAAATCAAGGGCTGAAGCGGCACGTGAGGATCGCCTCAAGTCTTGATCTTGGCTTGATCTTGGCACGAATTTAATCAGTTTCCACTCAGTGGATCTACCAACTGGGGTTTAGTACAGAGTGGCTGAAAGGCTTGGCTCTTCCAGTACTGGCTTTTTCCATTTTTAAAGGAGTGCTGCTCCTGCACCCCGTGATGTGAAGAGGTGGTCTGTCCCGCTGTGCAGTCGTCAGCACTTACGCGGCTCCTTGGCAACGAGGCTTGTTGCGCGGTTTAGCAGCAACCATCTGACTCGAGGCAAATTGTATAACTGAAAATGTCGGATTGGACTACATACACAGCTTCAAAGGTGATCACGTGAGACTGCACGACTGGTCGGAGGGGCCTTGGATAAGCTATGCCTACTTAGGAAGGCCGCGTTATTGCCTGGAAAGGAAGGTGGCGATAACCTCAGGAAGGAGAACAATACAAGCAATACATACATTAAAGTAACCCAGAAGGACAGCTCTATATTAGATCTGTGTCTGCAGCGTCTACTTTTGTGGGTAGTTCTGAGGCATAGACCAAAACACGTGTTCCAAGAGCTTTAACGTGGAACAGTGAGAAAGTCAAAACAGGCTATTAGGATACACATTATAGCACGCATCTTTGTAGTTAGAGCTGATTAATATTAATAGAAGCTATGGCAATCGCCTTTGCCTTCCACCGGCAGAAGTCACTCTTGCTGTCTGATCGTTTTCGGCGATTTGTATAAACCCCGTTCTCAACCTGTTGAACATTTTGAACTTCGCTGATTCTTTTGTCCGCCTCCGGGAAATGGCGTATACAGAAACAGCACGCACTGAGCTATAGGCTGATTGAGTCTCTGTTTTGCGGCCGAGCGACAAAGCTGGTGGCATCGCGCCCTGCCTTGTGAGGGGAATTTCGATCTTCAACCCCAGGAGGCCGTACAAGATGGGAATGTTGCAACAGACCGGGGGTGATCGGAACCTACTTGCTTCTTTTCTCTCTCGGAAAATAAAACTCGGGATATTATGGAAGACTGTCAAAAATGTGCCAGATATCATGAAAAACTCGATCCCGGGCACATGTGACTATGCGTGATGGCAAAGTCAGCACTAGCACTTAGCACGCTCTTTGGTGGAACATATCTGTCGTGCATGACGCGAAACGTCAACTCGTGCGAGACCGAAGATGCCGTCAGATCCTTCAAATCTCGGGGAAAATTGTCGCTTCGAGTGACAGTCACCCCTGCTCTCCGAGGTGGGTAGGGACAGGGTCCGCGATGCATATCCCCGAGATTAAATCCATTATCATAGTCCAGTATTACTGCTTTTGATCACTTGCAGACATTTTCAAGCAGGTACGCTCATTCCCACTAACCTTCGTGCAGAAGGTAGGGTCGAGATGTGTATTGAGAAGTTTTAGACAAGCGTGATGAGACCGAGGGCCGGACAGCATTACAGCTCAATTCACCCTAATTAGCCATCCCTTCAATTGAAACTCGGATGGTTTGCTAACAGTATACAAAGTAGTTTTTACCCGTCTAATAACCCTTTTCAAGATTCCGCGCAAAGTCAAACCAATAAACATAAAATACAAGGCCCGGCCCGGTAGACCCTTAGTGAGAGTCGTATTGAAACTTGTACAAGCTTCCTCCACACAACTCAGCTCAGTTCTTGTCATCCCCGCCGACAACTTGTGTCGTCACATACGGCAAAGGCTCACCGGGCTTGACCCAGTCAGCATGATGCCTAACAGAGCTCAGCTCATGAGAATTGGCACTTACATTAGCGTCGATCGACTCGTCCGCATAAGGACGCCAGAAGTCCTTCTTGCCCTGGAAAAGTCGGGTGAGCCATCCGGGGAGGATACCTCCAGGGATGCGCCATGTCCAGGGGTCCTTCTCCTTCTTGTTGACGGCAGTCAGCTTGCCCATCGAGGCTGTCTCAATAGCCCAGACCAGAACCTGAATGATGATGTAGCTGCAGATACCGGCGATCAACCCGTCGGCAATAGAGTAGGTGAAGGGCATGATAGCAATGGTCAGGAACGCGGGAACAGCATCACCCATGTATCGCCAGTTGATGTCCACGACGGCTCGCATCATCATTGAACCAATCATGATTAAGACGCAGCCGGTTGCCCAGGCAGGAATTGATGCAAAGATAGGGGCGAAGAAGACCGAAATAAAGAAACAAAAACCGGTGACCATGGCTGTGATGCCTGTTCGACCGCCTTCACCGATGCCAGCTCCGCTCTCAATAAAGGCTGTGACAGGAGATGTGCCAAAAACAGCACCGATTGTGATGGAAATAGAGTCCACAAGATAAGCGGTAGCAGAGCCCTCAAAATCTTGAGTGTGCTCATCAATGAGGTTGGCAAACCGGGCCATCGAGTAAAGAGTGCCAGTGCAATCGAGGATATCAACATAGAGGAATGTGATCAACGCACGGCCAAATTGACCGCTATACTGACTGACGTCCCACTTTTGCACAGCAAGAATTCGTGTGATGGGATGGAAGTCGACAACCTTCTTGAAAAAGTTGAACGAGTCATCTCCAACCGGAGTGTCGGGGAATGCCGTGATGGAGGTGCCACGAGGCCAAGAGCAGATCGACACAAGAAGGATGCCAACCAGGATAGCTCCCTTGACGCGGAACATGGTGAGAATCACCGTGAGAATACCACCACAGAAGATGCCCAGCCACATGGTGGGATTTTGCATCTTGTGAGAGCCAGGACATGTGCCGTCTTCTAGCTTATCGGCAGGAGAGCAGCCGGCGAGTTCAACAGGGGTAGAGATAGCGCCAGTGATAAGACCAATACCCTCGCTGTAGGTGAGGCCAATGAGTGTCAAGAAGAGACCGATACCAGCGCCGGTCGCAAGCTTGATTGACCTTGGGATAGCACGGGCAAGCCATTGTCGAAGGCCGAGGATGGTGAGGCCAAAGAAAATGAGGCCCTCAACGAAGATGGCCGTCATGGCAACCTCGTAAGGAACTGATCCCGAACCATGGAAACCGACGACCTAAGTGGCTAGATGTTGGAGAGAGCACAGAGACTAAAAGGGAAAATACTTACATCATATGCGAGGTATGCGTTCAAGCCCATTCCGCAGCTAATTCCGACAGGCCTGGTCATGTAGTTAGCCATCCATGGTCCGGCGCATCGCATTGCCTATGGGGACTAACATGTTGGCGAGCGCACCGAGGAAGAAAGTCGACAGGGCCGATATCGCAGCAGTAGCAGTCACCAGATCACGCTTGACCTCATTCTTGCAGAGGAGGTAGTCTGAATTCTCGGCGCAGATGGGGTCCTCGGGCGTCGAGTCGCAGACGCAAGTACCTCCGCTATCGGCGACGATGCTCGAGTTGACAGCCAAGATGTACGCCATCGCGAAGAAAGAAATGATGCCGGCTCGGATCTCGGTGAGAAAGCGGGAGCCGTGTCGCTCGCGAGGCTGTCTCTCAGTCAGTGTCATTCCCCTGTGATGTTTCTTGGTAAACTCACATGGCCAGAACCCTCGAGTTGGAACCAGTAGCCCACGCGACTGTTGGCCACGCCATCGTTGATTCGGGCTATCCAAGCCATGATTTGGATGAGTTTCGGTCTTGATCGGCCTCAGAGAAAGACAACAAAAAAAAAGACAAAGACAAACAAAAAGAAAGAGGCCGCTGTAGTTGACGTTGCTGACGTGAAAAAGGACAGCACTTCCAATTGCGCTGGTTTATAAATGAGAGCCAACGGCCGAGAAAGATAACAGAGAGGGGAGGGTGGCGATTGCGAGTCGCAAACTTGGGCCACACAGGAAGGTTGCAGAAAGTTCTCTACCTACCTATACAGGCAACATACAGGTTACCCCGGACCAACACGCATTAGTTGGATTCGCGGAACGTCTGAGCCTGCGGGCCTTGGGAACTATTGGGGAGTGCTTCGCCGTCTTGGCCTTTCTTGGTAAATTGCTCCGTCGACGGACTGGGCTTGCATGGGACGGCTTGGCTGTCACATAATCGTGTCTGCTATGTCAAAGCGCAAGACTAAGAACCGCGTATCGAGCCAATAATAGTAAAGTCGCGCGCAACAAGGTTTCAGAGCGCTTTAACAGTGGCTCAGTTCTAGAAGAGGCAATGCAGACGATTGGACCCAAAGCCCCGAGGGTCTAGACTAGACTGGGCTTGTCCGTTAGCTGTCATGAACTATACCCCTTCATCAAAAGGTAGCATCGTCCGATGGTTGGTGCTGATCCAGGGTCCTGCAGCCGGAACATGTGCCGAGGGGCGCTCATCTGGAAATTACCCACCCACCATCACCCCCCTGTCGGCTGCAGTGTGTTCCTTAAGGTTAAACGAACCCACTTAATGGATCGCTTGCGACAATTCCTCTTATCCGGGCCGAGGAAGGGGGGGATGCCACCCCAGCGGTATCACTTCCTCGACAGGTGGCGCAAGCCACAACGCGTGGACGAGACGCCAACGGTCAGGAACTGATAAAGGCAGTTGGCAGTGCGCTGATTAATTGCATGCATGGCCATGTCTGTGTGTGACTGATGTTTGAAGTTGCGAAACTGACGCCTAACGAGCCCATTCGTTCAAATCCCTTCCAGTTTTTCCATCCACCTTGCGAGGTGTTTTGCTATGTTGGACTCCATCGTCGAGTAGCCCAGCTGGCACTTTTTTTTTTTTTTGCTCTCGCATTGACAATGTCGGCTCCGGCGGATCACGTTTTACTGCGGCCATTTAACGATGTGACCAAATGGGCCAAATGTGCTCTATTGCAAGCGGACGGGTCCTTGGGGGACGACTACCAACAGATTCCCCTCAGTCGATCATCGCAGTCGCTATTGAGAGAAGGAGAACGGGCCTTGCGGCGCTTGACACCTTTACTTGAGAAGCCATCGCCTCAATTGAGCGATTTCCTCAGAGATCTCGCATTGCTCAACAGTAAGAGGCACAAGGTCTCAACTTTCAGGTTCCGATTCACACTAACAGTGAAACAGATGATGTTGTTAGTCAAGTTCGGTCAATCGACATTTTGCTCTACGACTTTGAGGACTTTATTGAGCCTCAGACATTTGACAAGGCCAAGTTTGACGAGCTGCAAGCGGCGACCAAAGAGCTGGCCATTACTCTGGTAGAACGAATTACAAGGTTCACAACCAAATCGGCACTGGATTTGCCATCGCCGCCATCACAGTTTCCACCTCTTCCTCCACTCCCTTCTCTCCCCGATATACCCAGGCCGGGTTCTCAACTATCATCACGTCCCTCAACCAGCGTTTCAACCTCTGGCCCTGGTTTTGGTCGAGCCCAGAGAAGGCCCTCCCTCACTCGTGCATCAGAGCAGCGCGATGGATTCCGCGCTCCTCCGCGCCCAGCCAGGCCCGTTGGCTATTCTGCATCACCATCCCCAATTTCACCAAGCTCATTATCGTCACCCAGTTCGTTGCCTTTGTCGAATCAATCAACCATTCCCGAGCAGGGAAAGGCAACGTATGAATACGTCCAGACTCATCAACGTCAAATGAGTACTTCAGAGTCACTTGCCAACGGTTTGCAAGGATTGGACATTCAGGCCATGACTCCTCCGAGCTCCGTAGCACTATCTCCGAGATCAACCAACTACCAGAGCTCAATTAACCCGAGCGCCAGAGGTTCCAGCGGTTACAGCTACCAAGATACTCCGCCACCATCCGTGACTGCTGAGCTCGCTTCTGAACAGGATTGGGCATCCACCATTGACCATCAGCCGGCTGCTATCCCGCGCAACTTGGGCTCGCTACCACCCCATCTTGATGGGCGTACAACAAGTTTTAGAGATTACCAGGATTCAAAGCAATATCCATACACAACTGAAGTCTCAACGGAGCATCATCGATCGTCAATTGTGACTCAGGGATCTGGACCATCAATTCGATCAGACGCAAGCGGCGGGTCAGGCGTGAGAGCTGCGTCAATAGCTTCCGGCGCAACAACCAAGACAGACTCGGTGTCGGTAAAGGGCCTACAATCTCCACGAATCGCACCCTGTGACATTGGACCAGATAGTTCCATCTCCATGTTGGGTGGGTTCTGTAAAGGAGCTCGAGCCTTTGCTGCCGGAGGTCCCGGGCAGGCTATCAGAAAGGTCGGTGGCAGTTCAGGCAGCACAGCGAGAGCTGGGGAGCAATATTCCCCAGAAATGCTCTTCGGATCAATGTTGGCGACTTCGACCGAGGCTTACGCGGAACCTACCGCACAGTGCATCCATTGCGAGTACAAGACTCCATACTCACATTTGCTTCAGGACATGGATCAAGATCGTGAGTACCTCACCAACCAAGCTGAACATGAGAATCAAGTCTAATACACATCTTTAGCGTTGGCCAGCCAACAAGCCAGGGGGGTCGTTTACCGGTCTCGTTTTCTCTACAAATCTCACATTGCAGTTCGAAACGTCAACTCCGTCTACTTTGGCTGCCTCTTCTGCGATAAAGCTAAGGCTACCATGCGGGAGGGCGACGCGACTGTTTTCCAGACAGTTGACCTTCTCCTCCGTCACATCTCTCGACACCCTCGGCCATTGCCGCACATTCCGGGCCTCGTCGTCGCTTATGAGGACGTCGAGATAAACACCAGGGGACGCCAGGACTACGATTTGTTCTTTCCCAATTCTACCCCTCCCACTCCTTATGTTGGGTTTCCAGCCAGTGAAGCGGATAGAATCGCGTGTCTACCCGTTGCGAGGGCGACAAAAGACCACATTCGCCGGCGTAACGAGAAGCCACAGGCGAGACCCGACTCCGTGTCAGAAGTTTTGCAGTTTATGGCAGGGGCGAGAATAGTCGGCGTCGAGTACCCGGAGAAGTGGGATGGCAAATGGTGCCAGGGATGGCACGATGGGGCTTTTGGGACGTTTCCAAGCAAAATTATTGACTTGGAGCTCCCACAGCATGTGAACCCCGCATCATTGCCAAGATCTCCCAGAACAGGGGTAGCTAGATGGAAGTTTGGGGCAAAGTCAAGACGGGCCGGCTGGTTAACGTTTGGAAAAGGCGACACCATCTACAACCTTGCTTGTGAGTCTTTGACGATATAATCCAAAGTAGCGCTGACAATTCTCAGGGGAGGATCCACATGCGTGGTTCTGGAGTGGTTCGGATGCCAAGGGAGAGTATGGAATCTTTCCCAAGTGTCATATCTCGATAGAGTCCGTGCAGGATGGGTCTCTAGGAGATACACGTCAAAGACATGTTATCAAGGAGAAGTCTCGGTTCGGGGGTCTTTTTGGTAAGTCTAGATAGACCATGGGTGATTTTTGATGAGTTTTTGGAAGGTCCATGCGGCTATTGGATGATGGAACCGCATGATTTTTTTCACTGGGTAGATCATGGATAAGGGCAGCCCATTATGGCTTAGAAGCAGGTTATTGGGAGAGATTTCAAAAGGCTTGTAGATCAATTCTATATCATCGTAACTTAAGAGTAGATTTGAGAAAATCCATTACCGCAGTCTCGCTTGAATCATTCATCTCCCAGTTCTAACTGTTTCCGGACCTACCCCAGAGTCGTGAGATAGAAGCCAAGGCCCAAGTTGAATGGGGTAGGTTGTTTAGGTCTTGGCGCATGCGCAATGGCCAGAGGAGACAAAGAAGGCCATGATCGGCCCGAGTATGGTCCCTAGACTAAGACCAGGGGAGGTTGTAATAAGCTCCGGATGCTACATATAAAGGCACTAACGCGGGGTTTTGAACAAGGGGCTGAAGTTAGTTCCACCGATGTTGCTCTCGAAGACACCATACCCACGACCCGATTGACTCGCTGTTGCGCCCAGGAAGGCGCATCGGGGCCATGGAGCATTAGTCAGTCCATAAATCAGCCGGCTTGTTAAAGGATAGTAGCATTGGAGGCATACTGTCAGGGACAGGGTGAGTTGCCGTCTTAGGCCAACGTAATTAACTTGGGTAAATATAAAACTTATTGATATAGTACTTATTGAGCGGGGGCGCGATATATAATAATCATAGGGGCTCCTAAATGATTAATCAGTTATGCTAGTGAGCTAGGGGAAAAGCGTGCTAGGCCATTTTGGGCCATTGGGCAATTTCTTTGTACGTAGAAAAGGGGCCACCGGCTCGCGAGAGCTTCACCCTCACCATCTTTTTCAGCGGTCATGGCAAGAAAAAGCGGCTTTTGCGTGCTTTTCTTGAGATGATCTTCATTGCTATCAATTGATTGTTTGCCCTTATTGTTTTCTATGGCATTAAATCAGCGAAGAGTGTGTGAGATCGAGAGTTTGAAGTCACACAGAAGAAAGAAGAAGTATTTTCTTCCGGCCGTGTGTGGGTGTGTTCTGTTCCTCTAAGAAACTAGGTTTATAAGATATTTACTTTATTAGTAATACTTTAGATATTATATTAATACTAGAGTCTAGGTTAAGCACTAGCATATAATAACTTAGCTAACTATAAGCTCTTATGCACTTAAGTTACTTATCCTCTTCTAAACGCCTCAATTCGATGAAACTACACCCGCTTCCAAGTGATCTCGACACCGTTGAAGTCGCCGTATCACCTTTTGCAACATCTCCTCCCTCCACCTCTCTGGCACCGTGCTTCGGTTTCCACCCTGACACCACCCAACGGCCTCGGCATAGTCAAAACCAGCCTCTCCCAGAATCTGACCCTGCCAGTTTCGCGCCGCCATGTCATCAAAAACAGCAGCCTCCTTCGCATCCCTGCCCCGAGGCCATTCCCTTCTACACGGCTGCTCCTCCAACGCCTTTCCAAAACAGAGCTCCAGAAGCATGATGCCGAGGTGGTCTAGAGAATTAGCAACTTCGCTACCTCGGGAGGTTGTGTCTGGCATCTTCCCTTTTCCTCGTATATCGAAATGCCGACAGATGTGTGGTTCATTGAGCAATAGAGAGTTGGAGTCATCTGGGTCCATCTTGAAGATGTCCGCTTCATTGAACGGAGTCGGGAGCCATGAGGAGTGTAGAAGCTGGAGAAATGACGAAGATAGAACTATTGCGAGTTGATATCGTTGACGTCGAGTTGGCTGCGGGAATACGCTGCCGCGGAGAAGTTGGTCGAGGGTCACGAGTGATGGAGATTTGGGCGTGGTGTGTCGTGATAAAGTGTAGACGTAGAACCTGCAGTCATATTTCGCAACGAAACCGCAACAGGACACTTTAGCCTCAGTCAGAGGAGAGCAGAGGATTGATATCTCCTTTGTGATGCTGAACGGGACACTTGGCGCTGTGCATGTGAGGGTAATCAGTGGCGGCTTTCTGCTGTGCATTAGTTTCATTTGTTTCAAGACAGTTCCATAATGCAACTCACTTTGCGACTCGAACACACGTTGATGACTTCATAGCTGATCTTCCCGGCATGAGGTTCCTGTTATCAGGCTGCCGAAAAGACGTTGTGTCGGGGGTCTGGACAGTTTCCCGCGACTGTGCGGCAATCGTCTCGTCCCCTCCGAGATTCTCGTCCTACAAAATTCCAACCCGGCCTCCTCATACCTTATAAAAGTGACGTGGAACTCTGCCTCCCGGGTGGTTCGGTGCTGCAGCATCAGTTCGGCGTCGTGTATGGCGCAGCGGCAGTTCTACGCCGAGGCCAGGGCCATGAACAGCTTTATGGCCTGCTTCCAAAATCCGCAGACTGCAAGGTCGATGGATTTCCTCTCCGCCATGGTTTCTCTCTGCTCTGCAAGGCGAGTGTCTCCGTCGTTGAAATCTAGGAGTTTCTCTAGCTTGTCGTTGTAGCTCTTGAACTCGGACAAGAGACCTTTCCGGACTGATTCTCGGTTGCTGAACTTGAGCTTGTACAGTTGGAAGATTCGGCCTTCTTTACTAATTGCAGCCCATAGTCGTTCTTTTCTAGTCGGGGTTTCCTGTATTCTAGCCGTCAGCCACCTCTCAGATTCAAAGGTCCCATCACCCTCACAGAACTGTTGACTTTTGTCTGGACTACTTCCGAATCTAGGGCTAGCTCTCGGTTAAGCTCGTCCATGACCCTCTTGCTTTCAGCGATATATTCAAAGTATAGAGCATAAGCATTCTTCATGCGCTTCTGGAGCAGGTTATCGAGTTCCTCTTCCTTCCAGGCCGGCCCGCCTGGGTCGGCAAGGAGTGCATCGATATTGTCATCATCCACCACCAGAGGCAACAAGAGTCGCCCGAGGTTGCTCTTGAACAAGAGATGATGGAACACTAGCTTGTCTCGACATTTCTTGTGCTCACGTCTGATGGCGTAGAAGAGGTTCACCCGCGTCGCGACGTCGCGGTACTTTTCTAGAGCTGTAATGGCGATGGGGAACGCGCCAAGGATAATGCCGGCAACTTCAAAGCCAGACAATCGCGTAGCTGGCTTTGCGGCTAAGCCTAGACCAGTCGACACAAAAGATGAGTTTTGGGGATTGAGTTGTCTGGCTGAGGATGGTGGTAAAAAGCTCATGGTCGGAACCTCAGCCTCAGCTTGATATGCAGGCTCACCCAATCAGCTTTACGACACGTGGTTAATGAGGGGTATGGGGTGAAGAGATCCTTTCATCTTGGCTGATATCGGAATGTTTATTCTACTTTTCTCAACATCACCTCTTGTCTTGGCTCCTCTTATCAGCCATGAGGGAAGGGCAACAACAAAGGTTTGGAGAAACCATCCAGCAAAAGACTCGTCATGCAAGGCAAAAGCTTCTGGATATCCTTCCACATTTACGCAATAGCGATGGTACAAGTGACGGCTGTGGTCATGGCCTGTCACAGACATCCGTCACGGACGTCTTGGAAAAGTTCGGCCTGTGGGCGGCAAAGAGCAGCGCCACCTAATCTTCGGCCAATATAAACCTAGTACGACCGGTTATTTCCTTGGGAAATCACCAGCTCATCACAAGTCTCTTTATCTATATATAACTTAGGGGATCTACAGAGATATACTAATAATCCTAAGATAATATCCTCCCCTATTGCTATTTACATAAGTGTGACGATCGTGAGGTGTCTTAAACAGAGTGTATGTCCCGTCTGGTAATGTGCTCAATGGTATTACGTGTAACCAAGTTGTATTGATAGCTCGGGAAGCTACATAGGAAAGTACGGGTGAATGTGTGCTATATACTTGGGGTGCCCCTGTGGACCGAGATGTTGTTACTTCGGTCCAGGGTAGGACCGGGGAGAACGAAGTTCGGTCTCTTTAGTCCTGCTGAGTTATGATTGTTCTGCCGGCCTTCCCCGCCCAGGCCTTGTCATGACCGTGACAATAAGCTCATCTCTAAAGAAAAGTAACCACCCTAAGCACTGGATGTCACTTGACTTACCTAAGTTGCTTGCTATCTCTATGCTCAACTCCTTAGTATCAGATGGCAAGGCGTAGTAAATTATATTCATATCCCTACTATGGCTCGGAGAGCAACCTGCCAGTGACATGTAGACTCTTTTCGCATCCTTCCTGATTGCTTATGTTCATTCATTCCTTATCAGGTCTGCCTGCAGCGGCCGCATAGCCATTTGCTTTCATGTTGAACCGGCGCCCAGGACGAAATCGAGTAAACCTGGATCTGATAATTTCTAACCAACGAGCTTCGCCATAGAATCCACTCGAAATCCATGTAAACAGTCTCCACCGCCAGATTGCAAACTTATTCCATCCTGCAGTGATGAAGTTGTGCATGCCGGCGTACTCGAAGAACTTGGGATAAAAGCCGGCGTAGTCCCAATCGATAAGCCATAACTGGCCTTGGCGGTCAAGAAGCATGTTCCTAGGTGAAAGATCGTGGTGTGTGAAAACAAATGGGCGGTTAGATGCGAAGATCTCTCTTGGGCAAGTATCGTGTTCCGCTTTCGTCTTCTTTATTTCGTGGCGGAGTGTGATAAAGTTTGCCCAGAAGTTCATAAACGCATTGACCTGATTCGGATTCGCATGGGTCGGGAGGCCAAAGGTATCATCGAGATAATACGACCGGCATTTTCCGCTGACTAGCGATCCGGCTGACGATGACTCGACCATTCTCAGGCGGCGGATGATGCGGCGAAGTTGGAGTCCCAGACGAATACTGGCTATCCAACCAAGAATCGGCCACTCTACATCTATTGGAGTGCCATGAATGCGCTCCATAATGCAATATGAGTCGCGCTTAATTTTCACAATGCGTTGAATGCGAGGAACATGAATTCCAAGCTTCGATGCAGACTCTGCGGCCGTTACGGCATCGTCAAGCTCATCTTGAGGATATCCTTTAGCAAGGTAGCTGGAAGATAGGGGGATGATATTTGAGAAGTTGGGTAAGCTTGGGAGGGATGTAATGTACTTGATAATCTCAGCGTCAGTGTAACTTAAAATACGCGTATCGTCGAAGGCCGATTCCATGTTGTTAGATTTGCAGAAGAAATCGAAATGTAAACACGACACCTAAGTTGACTGAGACGATGAAAAAGTTCTCGCCCAAGGATTTCCCGGCTAAGCACAGCCACACTTCGCCATTTTAACTCCATGTGGAGAAGTGTGGCACTTAACAACGGTCGTACATAAATAACCGTATGCCATCAGCGAAAGCGTAAGTGTTAGGGTTATAATGAATAATATCCCAGGCAACAGCAAATAGGTAACAGTATAAAGACCTAATAAGATTGAAAAGAAAAGAAGATACAAACTCGACAGAGAGCTTTGATCAACTTTGCACCGAACATAAAGTCATCGCCAAGCCATCTCTCCCTCCTCTAGTATCACAACTTCCAGTCCTTACTCATATGAGCGAAAGGTTCCCTGGCTGACCTCTTGAGGCTCATACCCTGATGGGTTCTACTAGTAGTTGGACACCGCGTTCCATGTGGTGGCAGCACTCCCAGGTGGCACAAGACCTTGTGCCTCGAGATCTGAGATCAGTGTGAAAATCCAGAACCTACAACCTTCCCACTCTAGAGTAAAGGTGTATTTTTAGCGCCCGATTTGGTTCATAATATTAATAATGTTCTCGACGGTTGGCGAACCCACAGGTTGAAACGACAAGGTATGGATCAGAGCTGCGGTCAATTCAATTTTTCGCAATTCAACTCAATCCAACCCAATTCAATCCGATAAAAGAGGAATTTAATTTAATCTAATTAATAGTCCTTAATTAATTAAAAGCCTAGCTTTTTAATTATTTAAAAGCCTTTTTTTTTTACTTTTTATATTATTATTATTATTA
>SSHR01001506.1:0-15197 GCA_006518225.1 Fusarium neocosmosporiellum | reverse complement strand
GGCGGTGCATGTATGGGTCCCCTTCCGTCATCTACTTCTTGCCGTGATGGCGACTTTCAATGCAGACTGGAACTCAGCATTGCCGACTTCACTTTTATCTAATTTCTCTCCACTTTTCGATTAGTTATTTCATTTATTGTAGGAGACCATGAGTATGGCTCTATCTCTCCCTCGAACGCCTTTTGTTTGCCGGCGCTGTCTTCAGCTCTCTCGCCAACCAGTATCGTTGCCACTCGCCCGCTTCTCATCACAAGCCGACAAACCTCAAGATGAGAGCCAGAAACAAGAGAAATCCGCCAAAAATGAAGAGGCCAAGAAAGAAGAGTCCGCGCCCGAGAAGGAGCTGGGCCCAATGGCGCGGCGATTAGAGGAAGCCACTGAGGAAGCCCTCTTTACCGGCGGAAGAGCGGGACGTCGAGCAGTCGAGGACGCGGGCTTCTCGGAGGAGTTAAAGGAGAGACTCTTGAGCAAGATTGCCGATGCCAAGTTCAAGTCGGAGCATGCTGGCGCCTTTGCAGAGGCTGGTCTGTCGTCGTCGTCAGCGGGTGAGGGCACGAGACACATTGCTTCGGCGCAGGCTTGGACGGGGGAGGAGAGCACGGCGGATACAGTGCTCAGGATGCTCGATGACTCCAAGAAGCCGCTTGCGCCCGGTCTCAGGGGCAAGTATCAGCCGCCGCCGGTGGATTTCCGGATCCAGAGGGAGCCGACGCGGTCTCCGGGGCAAAAAGTTGCCACGGCGAGGGATAGGGTGTCTACATATGTCGGCATGGGAGGAGGCAAGGATAAGGCCAAAAACGGGCTGAGCGAAGAGGAGAAGGAGGCTTGGCGAAAAGAACTGCGAGAGAGGTTCGAACCAGGAGTGAGGGCACTGCCAAACTCTATCAGCGGGCTCGCGGCGCTTGCCAACGAGCGCATCGAGAACGCCATCGCTCGGGGCCAATTCAAAAACATTCCCCGTGGCAAGGCCGTCGAGCGGGACGCGAGAGCTGATAATCCGTTCATCGACACGACAGAGTACATCATGAACAAGATGATTCAGCGACAGGACATGGTGCCCCCGTGGATCGAGAAGCAGCAGGAGCTCGTCAAGGCTGCTGGTGCGTTTCGGGCGAGGTTGAGGAACGATTGGCGGAGACATGTGGCGAGGATGATTTCTTCGAGGGGGGGTTCGTTGCAGGAGCAGATGCGGAGGGCGGAGGAGTATGCTGCCGCCGAGGAGGTTCACAACCCGGTTGCGCGGAAAAGGGTTGAAGAAGAGGGGATCAAGGAAGCTTCGCCAGTTGTGGGAAGACCGTTCCGTGACACAGCATGGGAGCAGGCCGAGCACGCATATCACAAGCTCACGATTGAGCACCTCAACATGTTGGCACGGAGCTACAACCTCATGGCACCTGATTTGGCAAAGAAGCCCTACTACGCTCTCGAGCGGGAGCTCAACGCTTGCTTTGCTGATGTAGCGCCTACGGTGGCACGCGAGATTCGAGATCGCGCGGCGGGCGGGACAGCGAGATCACTTGGGGGTACTGGCCATAGGGCCAGGCAGACGGGATTGCTAGAGTCGCTGGCCGGGAGGGGTGACAATGTGAGGGTTCACGTCGAGGCGGAGGAGAAGGCGTATGGGTTGAAGCAGTGGTGGAGGGATGTGTGGAAGAAGGACTGAGGTTGTACAGTAGAGGCAATTGGTGTAGATGTAAGGATGTAAACTAGGCAGAATAGCACGGCGATAACAACGGGTGTAACAACAGGGAGTTACCAAGGTTTCCATCAACTCGTGTTGATTGGGGTTAACAGACCTCTCTACTCGAGTGGGAAGAGAGAGCACTTTCAGCTATCATATAAGCCTTTTATATCGATCCCTCAGTATCAGCATTATGAGGATACAATGTGCTCGACGCTCAAAGACCAGATTGAGGCTAACCCGGTGAATTGGTAACCAAGGCAGTCTCCCCACCACTTCCCCAGACGGCCATGAACCCCCACATGACGCCGTCGTGAGCAAGGCCCGAATGCCCCGTCCGGCATCGATCAAGCTAGCCAGCTAATGCGGGTTCTGTTTTTGATTGAGGAATACTATACGAGTAGACACGGGATGGATGAGACAACAGGGTCTGTCTGCTCCAATTCGACGGTCTCCGAGCGTTGGAGTAATGCCTGTGAGCAGGGATACCCCAATACCCCAACTCTCACTAACACCACGTGATTCCATCTGAGTTGGTCATAGCAAGGCCTAGACTGACCTCTATGTGGTCCGTTGATGAACTAGCCCTTGCATGTTTGAAAGGCGAGGGCTTCGCGATCTCGAAGTGCAAATTCTGTCCCTCAGTGCGTGTTTTGCCACAAACCGTAAAAAATCGCGTTTGGTGTGAAGTTCGCCCGGCCTTACCACGGCCATGGGAATCTCTCCAACTGTTCAATGACTTCAGGGGTTCGACAACGCTGAGTGGCTGCTGATCTTTCTTAGCCTCTGGGCGTTAAGGCCGAGACCGCCATTCAACCAGGGAAGCGGAGCCGCATGTCTTCAATTGACGGTGTGTTGCTCGCGTGACAAATATTCGAAACGGTTGCCAATAAGCATGTCATGAAGGTTTTGGCCTTGGGTAAACCATGCTCAAGAGTGCCTGGGAAACCCAGACAGAAGAAAAGGCGCACAAAAAGCTCCAATTTGCTCACCTTCTAATAGCCCATAGACTTCAGCCGTTGAACACCGAGACCCCGGCCATCTGCAAGTGAAGATGGGAACGGCCCACTTGGACATGGACTGCACATGCATGGCACCTTGAACCAGACCTCTGCCCATGGTTCATGGCCTCATGAGTCCCGGTCTCTTAGTAAGAGACCAGTCACATACTGGGCCGTCCGAAATGAGCAAAACGTCTCTGTCCCGACTCGGCCGGGCATGGTTCGTCCCGCTTGGGGCCGACAATCCGCCCCTAGAGCAAAACTCGTCGGCCTCGGGGCCCCATAATTTCCCAGAGAAAGGCTCCTCCCGACCCCATCAGACTTTGGCTCAGACTTTCTCACCTCCTTGTGTCCTTCTTCTTGCTTTGCTTGTTTGTTGCCGCTGTCAATGGTGAGTGCTGCTACCGTCCTTGTGCAGTCGCATTGGTTATCGTCGCTTCATCCTGGTTGGTCCATCCAGACCCTATCAGTTCGAGTGCAGTCCCGACCTTGGTCTTGCACTCTCACCTGTCTGAAGCTCTTCAGACAGTCTGCGAACGAGGCCTGACTGGCACTCGATCTCAACAGCCTCGCGGAGCCATACAATACTGGTTTTCTCTTGGTTCTCGTCAGTTGAGTCACAACATAATCCTGACAGAGCTTGTCAAGTCCTCCCACCTATTGCAGACTTGACCAGGCAAAGCCATGGCCGACAACCAAGACAAGGTGTCGCCAGCCCTGGCCGACGCCCCGCCGTCAAAGACGCCTGCCGATACTTCGGCCGCTATTGACTCGGCCGTTGACGAGTCGGCCGCGCNNCGTAACATCATCGAGCATGCCCGTGCCGCCGCTCACAAGGAGCGCAAGATGACCCTCCGTCAGGGCATCAAGCTCTACCCCAAGGCCATCTTCTGGAGCATCCTCATCTCCACTTGTATCGCAATGGAGGGTTATGACATTAGTCTTGTCAACAATTTTTGTATGCCTCTCAGTCCCCTTGCCCACTTGCCGCCAATCTGTTCGTTCTCGAACCACAATCTGGGGCGCCCACCCACCATCACCCATCAGCATTCCATCATGTAGTTGAGCCATCTTCTGACACTTGCCATTAGACGCTTTCCCCCAGTTCAACAAAAAGTATGGTGTTCTTGGCGCCGACGGCACATACCAGGTTCCCGCTGCTTGGCAGGCCGGTCTGAGCAATGTAAGTTGGAAACTCGTCCTGCATCCTCATGTCTTCACTCTCGGAGAGAAGAGTAGTACTGACAGTCTGCCAATTAGGGTGCCAATTGCGGTGAAATCATCGGTCTCTTCATCAATGGCTGGGTTTCAGAGCGCCTTGGGTACAGATACACTGTATGCGCCTGCCTCATCTGTGTCGCGGGCTTCACGGCCATCTTCTTTACCGCCCAGAACGTCCAGACCTTGCTCGTCGCTGAGATTCTGTGCGGTATCCCGTGGGGGATCTTTCAGACCCTCACCATTACCTATGCGTCCGAGGTTTGCCCAGTGGCTCTCCGTGGCTACTTGACCACCTATGTCAACTTCTGCTGGGGCCTTGGCCAGGAGATTGGTATCGGCGTTATCCGTTCCATGCTCAGCCGCAACGACGAGTGGGCTTATCGTATCCCCTACGCCCTGCAGTGGATGTGGCCGTTGCCCCTCTGCGTTGGTATCTTCTTTGCGCCTGAATCGCCCTGGTGGCTCGTCCGAAAGGGTCGTAACCAGGAGGCCAAGCAGGCCTTGCTCCGTCTGACCAGTCTCGACCGCGAAACTGACTTTGACGCCGATGAAACCATTGCCATGATGGTGCACACCACTGCCCTCGAGGAGAAGATGACTGCCGGTGCCTCATACTGGGACTGTTTCAGAGGGGTCGATCTTCGTCGAACCGAGATCGTTTGCATGATCTGGGCGATACAGAACCTGAGCGGCAACTCCTTCTCCAACTATTCCACATATTTCCTCGAGCAGGCCGGCCTCTCAGCTGACAAGGCGTATTCGTTTGCCCTCGGTCAGTACGCCATCAACATGGTTGGCGTGTTGGGTGCTTGGTCTTTAATGACGCTTGGTGTTGGCCGACGAACCCTATATCTTTACGGGCTCTGTGGTCTATGCTCCATGCTTTTCGTCATGGGATTTCTCGGCTTAGTGCCTGATGCTCATAGGGACCAGGCATCTCTGGCCACTGGCAGCATGATGATCGTATGGGCACTTTTTTACCAGCTCAGTGTGGGCACTGTGTGCTACTCCCTCGTTGGAGAGCTCTCGTCCCGTCGTCTTCAGATCAAGACTGTCGNNCGTACATGCTCAACCCTACCGCTTGGGACTGGGGCAACTATGCCGGATTCTTCTGGGTAAGGTCCCAATATCCGTTAAAGCTGCTCTGACAAGCGCCGATTTGCTGACCAGGGTAACAGGGCGGCATCTGCTTCTTGTGCATCATCTACACCTACTTCCGTCTGCCAGAGCCGAACGGCCGAACGTTTGCGGAACTCGATGTCCTTTTTGAGCGAGGCATCAGTGCCAGGAAGTTTGCCACGACTGAAGTGGACGTGTTCCACGAGACGGTGGAAGAAAACGTCATGAACCGCTACGAAGAGCTCGCCGATTCACCATCGGACAGGGCTGATGAGAAGGCCTAACTCGGACCAGATGAACAAAATGATGGTCATGCGCCCATGGTTGCGAGGGCGCATAAGAGATGGTGGTGTCGACTATGCACGGCTCTGTGCGAGGCTACCCCAGATGACAAGCCCCTGCGCTGTGCCACCTGCGGGTTACACCATGCCATGCATGGTTAAAAGATCTCATCAAGGCGATATCTCGGATCTTGGTCGGCGATTGGCGTTGGCGTTGCCTTTGACATCGGCTTTGGCGTCTGATATAGAGTCTTATGTATGGACCTTGGATGTCGAGGCTGAGGAAACGACAAAAGGTCGTAGTGTATTTCTAGTTGAAACCGTCATGAATAATTGTAATGATGCGCAGTCAGGTTGGCGTCTATTTCGAGTTCATGCTCGATGCCAAGGAATTCCCGAGCCCCCACGTTCTTGGCGATGCAGGCTGAAGGCTGGCTTGGTGTCAAAGAGACCAATTCGATCAGATATCTTCTTGAGCACATTGCTTCGTCTTGTACCGTATCCCTAGATGACAGCCGCAGGCGGCTGCTTGAGGCTTGCGTTGAGGCTTGCTGTCAAATGGAATATCCCACGCTGCGAAGGCAACACGGAACCGGGCCGGTCACGAGGACGGGACCGGCAGTCAGGGACAGGGCGGTCTGTGGGTGGCAGAGGTGGGCAAAAGAGACAAAGGCTACGACAAGGGTTCGGTGATGCAACAGGAGCGAGCTAGCGAGCGCTCCGTGGCGGTAGCGGGAGCGTTAGCATGGACCGGAGTACGAGGTGACTTGCTGGAGAAACGGAGCAGAAGTCTGGAGATGGCCGGTGCTGGAAGCGGATCCTGAGAGCGGACCCGCTACGAGAGGCCCAGCGGAAGACCCAGAAGGGGACGCGCGGTGAACCGGCCGGAGCAGACCGGAGCGGTCGGAGTATTGAAGCGCTTGAAGAGAGAAGAGAGGGTCGGGTGCGGTTCCCGACGGTTGATGAGAGCTTCGTTTCTTTTCTGTGTAGGTCTGCAGGTGGTACAGAGCGGATCTTATCCGGCAGGAATATGGGTTTTGACGATGGCTGTGGTGTTGGTGTTGAATAGTGTGCGTGAATAGAGACAGACGAACAGAAAAAAGCCGGAGTTCTAGGAATTCTGTGTGGATGGACCGGGAGTTGAGCAAACCCTCCATAGATCTCCAGATTCCCGGATCTTAAATCCCCTTGTTGTTTTGGGTCCGGCTTTTAGAAGCTCGGATCCTGATGCCCCGATCAAGGTGGGTGATTCACGACGGGGGTTCTGAGCTCCGTTGTCCGTTCCGTTGACCCATCATTGACTGTTGCTTTCGTTTCAGCAATGCGCATGGTGATGAGACGAGGAAATGACTAAAATTGGTCGTGAGAAATGGGTGAATGGAAATGAAACTCTACAGTGGACAAAAGGAACAATGCCCGACAAGGGAAGGAACATCAATCCCGCCTCAGGCGCACCACTCAGCTTGACGCGCACTTGAGACAGATGGAAGGAACTGCCCACAGGGCAGGGCATGGAAGTCCCCGAGCAACCCGCCGGGCAGGGAGCGAGCAGCGCCTGAGACTGCCATTCTTAACACGCCGATGTCCGGGGTAGCCCCGCTGTATTTTCTCCGTCTCCAGGGCACGGCAGGGCATGGCCCGCCCACTGGCCGTGAGGTGAGCTCGAGCTGGGCAGGAACGGACTGCAGAATGGCACATGCACCGAAGCAAGACCCCATCAGTTGCAGGGGCCTCGAACCATATGCCCTGTCCTGATTGGCCGAGAGCTTCCTACCCTTCCTCCGTGCAGCTCCGATCGACTAGACACCACGCTTTTGCCCACCTCCACCATCACATCGCCTCACTCCGCTCACCTTAATCCGCCCTCCTCCTCCTGTCCTTTTTCTTTCCTACTTCTCCCTCTTCTCTGTCAATCTCCCCTTCTTCATCAATTCCTCCTCCCATCACCACCTTCACAATGCTGTCCACTCTCCGAGTTGCCAGCCGCAAGGCTGCCCGCCCCGCCCAGTTCAACCTCGCTGCCATCCGTGCCGCCTCCAACTGGGCCAACGTCCCTCAGGGTCCTCCCGTATGAAGCTCCCACACTGCCAATGCGCATCTCCCGTCTCTTCCCATGCTAACTATTCACAGGATGTAAGTTATTTCTTGCGCTCTTGAGCTTTTTGCAAGCTCCGTTGTTAATCAATCGCTTCTTTCGCACAAAAACAGGCCATTCTGGGTACGTATGATGATTTTCATGCTCCATACTCCGTTCCCCCGAATAGAGGGGAAATCGTGCTGGAGCAAAAACACCTCAGCACCAAGCGTATTGGTGCTAACCCTATCTCCAGGTATCACCGAAGCCTTCAAGGCCGACAAGTTCGACAAGAAGATCAACCTGGGTACGTCCGACGTCACCCCCACGCCATTACCCTCGCACCGACCGCGGAGGCTCCCCGTTGTGTCCGAGCTTAATCTGACTCGATCTGTTTATAGGTGTCGGTGCCTACCGTGACGATGCTGGCAAGCCCTACGTCCTGCCCTCCGTCCGCGAGGCTGAGAAGAAGGTGGTTGAGGCCAAGCTGAACAAGGAGTACGCTGGCATCACTGGTGTCCCCGAGTTCGCTCCCGCCGCCGCCAAGCTGGCCTACGGCGCCAACAACCCCGCCCTTGAGCGTATCACCATCACCCAGACCATCTCCGGTACTGGTGCCCTCCGTGTTGGTGCTGCTTTCCTCGCCAAGTTCTTCCCCGGCGAGAAGAAGATCTACATCCCCACCCCCTCGTGGGCTAACCACAAGGCTGTCTTCAACCACGCCGGTCTCGAGGTTGAGCAGTACCGCTACTACGACAAGAGCACCATCGGCCTCGACTTTGAGGGTCTGATTGCCGATGTCAAGGCTGCCCCTAACGGCAGCGTCTTCCTCTTCCACGCTTGCGCCCACAACCCCACTGGTGTTGACCCTAGCCAGGAGCAGTGGAAGCAGATCTCTGATGTCGTCAAGGAGAAGGGCCACTTCGCCTTCTTCGACATGGCCTACCAGGGCTTTGCCAGCGGTGACACCGACAAGGATGCCTTCGCTGTCCGCTACTTTGTCGAGCAGGGCCACAACATTGCCCTCTGCCAGTCTTTCGCCAAGAACATGGTGAGTCTCGGACATGCTCGGATTTTGTTCGGTATCGTAGTAGAGTGCTAACAAAGTGATAGGGTCTCTACGGCGAGCGTATTGGTGCCTTCTCCATCGTCTGCGCCGACGCCGACGAGAAGAAGCGTGTCGACTCTCAGCTCAAGATCCTCATCCGACCTCTGTACTCCAACCCCCCCATCCACGGTGCTCGCATCGCCTCCGAGATCCTCAACAGCCCCACTCTCTACAAGCAGTGGCTCGGTGAGGTCAAGGAGATGGCTGACCGCATCATCACCATGCGTGCTCTCCTCAAGGACAACCTCGAGAAGCTCGGCTCCAAGCACGACTGGTCCCACATCACCAACCAGATCGGCATGTTCGCTTACACTGGTCTGACCGACAAGGAGATGACCCGCCTCGCTGAGGAGTTCTCCGTCTACGCCACCAAGGACGGCCGTATCTCCGTTGCCGGTATCACCTCTGAGAACGTTGGCCGTCTCGCCGAGGCCATCTACAAGGTCAAGGGTTAAATATTGTACTGACAGTAATGAGGAGGGAAGTGGAGGATAATCCAACGGGACATTGGCAGGGCTACTGATAGACTCTTCCCTTGGGTAAAAACAGCTACGGTCATGAAAGCTGTCGGGATTGGATGGACTGAAAAATACCCCCTAGTCTTGGGTTTAGGTCGGGCTTTCTGGTCTGATGGATAACGACGAGACGAAAACTGAAAATAAATGTACGAGTAACCTGAATAAAAGACACAGGCCTCGTGCCTATTTACCTGCTATTCTAAGGGGTATAAGCGCTGTCATATGTGAAAAGATGTAAACCAAACAAACGTCGCTTCCAGACATGAGCATGATGAGGGAAGACTCCATCTATGATCTTGATGCCCAAGTATCATGTCAAGACAAGACAGGAGTTTCTCTCATCCATGATGTAGTCGATCAAGATCTCCTCTAACATCTTCCATCCGTCGTCCCATCTCTCTATATACCCGCGACATCTCTCGCATCATCCTCTCCTTTCCCTCACCGCCCTCAACCCCGACGCCGTATTCGCCCAGCTCGGCCGTCAACCCACGGACACGCTCCTCGCCGCGGTTCTTGGCATCGCGCAGATGAGCGCCGTAGTTCTTAAGTGCGGCGATCGCCTCTGGCGAGTACACGGCGCGGCGAACTGAGGATGCAGCAATGGCGGCATCGGCGTCGTAGCGGCGAGCGTGTAGCGACACCTCTGCGGCGCGAATCTCGAGACTTCGTGCGACGACGCCGTGCTTGGCTTCGAGGGCGCGGATGAGAATGCTGAGAGCTTGGCTGGCCGCTTGGAGGAGGGAGGTCAGGGTAGCGAGGGAGCGGAGGCGGTGGGTCGAGAGGTCGGCTTCGGCGGCGGTCAGGTCTGAGCGGAGACTGGAGAGAGTGCTGGGTAGGGAGGCGATATGGCGGTGGAGGTAGGACGGGTTCGTAGTCGGGTGGGCGATTCGCGCAAGGCCCAAGGCCGAAGAGCGTAGATTCGATGCGATGAGAGGCGCGAGGCTTGGGAGGAGGGTCTCGAGGTCGGAGAGCGGAGGATGGGCGAAGAGAATCTCGAGGGTATCTTGCGGGAGAGGTGGGATGCTGGCATCCAGGAGGGGAGGAAGGACGAGAAGGAGGTCGAGGAGTGGTTCAGGAAGAGTAGGTGCCTGCTGAGACCTCGTGTCTGGCTGTTGCTGGTTCTGTGGTGCTCGAAGACGGGAAGAGGCTCTCGGCGCGGGAGGTGTGCTTGGTGTTGCTGTTGCGACAGCGCGTGTGAGGATGTGATGTTTGGCAGAGATCAGACGTCGACGATCTAGTTCCTGAAACCCACAGTCAGAATCAGCCATACGTTATAGGATGTGAATGTTGTTACATCTCGGACAACCGCCCGCTCCTTAGCCGCGGGGTCTTCCTTTGTAGAGCCATCAGGATTGAGAATGACATTTGTGAGTTTGTTGTAGAGATTTGAAAAATCTGGATTGTTCTGCAAAACTGCATCATCCACGGGCGGAAAAGCCGTCATTGCGAAATCATCACCAGCGAAATACGACTGGCTTGCATTGAGTTTATGTGATGTTGGTGAAGCTCTCACCAACCAAAGCTTCCCCCAAACTTGAAGTGGAGTCACCTGATTGGACAGCCGAGATACCAGCATCCCGCCCATGTCTCCGGGGCCGGAACATCAAGCGCTTCCGAGCCCGCGGGGACCCAAAAATCTCAACACCAAGAAAGCCGAGCACGATAGAGATACGGCGGAACGATCTCTGACGGTGCGCGACTCGAATACTCGCCCGACCAGACGCCAATTGAGGCCAATGCCTCGTTCCTGAACGAATCGCAACGACAAAGGCCCCCTCAACCATGGCATCCTTTGCCCCCGCGCGGCCAGCCCTTAGGGCAGCCCTCTCTCAGCAACCCTCGACCTGCATCCTCGTCCGCCAATTCAGCACGACCCTCCCCCAGCAGACAAAGACCATCAAGCCTCACCTCCTCCCCTCGCGGCTGATCCCCCCCTACCCCTACGGCGAGCGCCGGGTCTACAAGCAGTCGAACCGGGGCCTCTACGGCAGCGCCCGCATCCGCTTCGGCAACACCGTCGCGGAAAAGTACAACAACAAGGCCCGCCGCTTCTGGAGGCCCAACGTCCACGTCAAGAGCTTCCACCTCCCCGCCGTCGACGCAAACGTAAAGACCCGCCTCACCCTCCGCGTCCTCAAGACCATCCGCCGCGAGGGCGGCCTGCAGGAGTACCTCCTCAAGAGCAAGCCCGCGAGGCTAAAGGAGCTGGGTCCGGGAGGATGGAACCTGCGCTGGCTGCTCATGCAGTCGAGGGATATTCAAAAGAGGTTCAACGAGGAGCGGGTGGCGCTGGGGCTGCAGCCCAAGGAGATTGAGAACAGGGACGACATCATCCAGTACGCCCTGGACTTTGCTACGCCTGGTCCCCTGAGCCTGCGCAGCCGCGAGACGCTGTCCGAGCTCAAGGCCGCCTCAGCCTTTGAGTTTGTGCTGGGAGACGAGGATCTGGCGGATCTCGAGGGTGTTGAGGAGCTGACGGACGAGGAGGAGGCGCGGCTGCTCAAGGAACTCGACAAGGCAGAGGCCGACCTCAAGACGACGACGACAAAGGACAACGTTACGGTATAAATGTTTCATGTATTATATGTACCAAAAGCCCCTTGTTTCTCATATCAAACGCCAAAACAACCCTTGTATCACCAACCGCCAGAAGCCAAGATAGAAAAAGAAATCTTTTTTCATGTTTTGGTCATGTTCTCATTTCAGGAGCTAACTACACAGCATACATACACCTCTTATTCAACATGGTATCATTTTTTAGAAACGGAGATCCCATCCAATCTTGGGTCCCAGCTTGGGAAGCTCATCCGCCACACTCTGCACATCCTTGTCACCACGGCCACTCAGGCAGATGACCAGATCCTCGCCCTTCTTCATCGTCTTGGCCAGCTCGATGGCACCGTAGATGCCGTGCGCCGACTCGAGAGCGGGGATGATACCCTCAAGTTGGCTCATGAGCTTGAAACCGAGGAAAGCCTGGGCGTCGGTGGCGGCGACGAACTTGGCTCGCTCGTTGTCCTTCCAGGAGCTCAGCTCGGGACCGACACCAGGGTAGTCAAGACCAGCAGACACGGAGTGAGTCTCGGCGATCTGACCGTGCTTGTCCTGGAGGACGTATGTCCTCACACCGTGCAAGACACCCTTGGAACCACCGGTGAGGGTAGCACTGTGTCTTGTCGTCTCAACACCGTCACCACCAGCCTCAACACCCAGAAGCTTAACACTAGGCTCGTCCTCGAAGGGGTAGAACATGCCGACAGCGTTGCTGCCTCCACCGACACAGGCCACGACGGCGTCGGGCAGCTTTCCTCGCTTCTCGAGCATCTGTTGCTTGGTCTCGCGGCCGATGATGGACTGGAACGTTCGCACAATGGTAGGGAAGGGGTGAGGGCCGATGGCGGAGCCGATGATGTAGTGGGTGGTGTCAAGGTCAACGACCCAGGCGCGGAGGGCCTCGTTGACGGCATCTCGAAGGGTCTTGCTTCCAGCCTCAACAGCGACGACCTTGGCGCCGAGCAGTCGCATACGGAAAACGTTGAGAGCCTGTCGTCGGACATCCTCCTATATCGTTGTTAATCACTGTATCACAGAGTCTTCAAAGAAGGTAGACCTACAGCGCCCATATAAACTGTGCACTCCATGCCAAACTTGGCACAGACAGTGGCAGTAGCAACACCGTGCTGACCAGCACCAGTCTCAGCGATAATGCGGGTCTTTCCGAGTCTTCGAGCCAGGAGGAGCTGTCCCAGAGCGTTGTTGATCTTGTGGCTACCAGTGTGGTTCAGATCCTCACGCTTCAGCCAGATGTTGGCGCCGCCAGCATACTCGGTCAAACGATCAGCCAGATGCAGATGGCCAGGTCGTCCCATGTACTCGTAGTAAGATCGGTACTCCTCCCAGAACGCGGGGTCGTCCTTGATGGCGTTGAATCCATCCTCCAGTTGTGACAGGCAGTCCATCAAGCTCTCGGGAACGTACTGACCACCGAACTCGCCGAATCGCTCGGGAATCTTGCCGTGCAGAGCGGCGAGCTGAGCCACAAGAGCGCTGTCCTCCTCGGCGCTGATGTCGTTATCCGTCACAGTTGCCTCGACAGTAACATTGTCTCCGCTAGGCTCCTTGGCTCCGGCGACAGCCTCAACAAGACCAACCTCCCGAGTGTTCTCCTCTGAATCGCGGCCCGACAGATAGGCGCAGTACTTCTCAATGTCGGCGAGAGCCTGGCCAGGCTCGGCGTTCTTGATAGTTGTGATAATCTGGCTGCCAACGACGACACCATCGGCAAGGGTAGCGACGCTCAGGAAGTGTTCACGGGTGCTGACACCGAATCCTACAGCGGCGGGCTTGTTGCCGCTGTACTTCTTAACTCGCTCCAGAAGAGCGGGGAGGTTGGCGTTGAGAGTTCCGGTAGCGCCAGTGACACCCATTCTTGAGACGACATAGATGAAGGAGTCGGCCAGCTGGCAGAGGATCTTCATTCGGGTATCAGAGGTAGCGGGGGCGATGAGGGGGACGTAAGAAAGGCTTGAATATTCAGATCAGCGTCATAGTCCGGGTTTTGCTGTGTAGTTCAAACTCACTGGCCCTTGTTGCAGAGCTTTCGGAAGGAGATGGCCTCCTCGGGAGGCAAATCGACGACGATGAAGCCATTGACACCGGAAGTCTTGCAATCCTCGAGAAGTCGCTCCTCACCGTAGCTAAGAAGGGGGTTGTAGTAGCCCATGAGCAGGACAGGAGCCTTCAGACCGCGGTCTCGGGCCGCCTTGACCATGCCGAGGGTGGACTCGATCGTGACGCCATTGTCAAGAGCAATCTACACCTAGTTAATTTCCGCCCATTGATGTTCCAAGTCTCGTACGAACCGTGTTGGCAGTCTGAATGGTCGGGCCGTCGGCAATTGGGTCGGTAAAGGGTGCACCGAGCTCGAGGACATCTTTTGTGTCATCAGCGCAAAAATCGCAACGTCATTCGGGCCAGAGGCACTCACCGGCACCACCCTTTTCCAAAGCCAGGAGGATATCGGGGGTGTCCTCAGGCTTGGGATAACCAGCAGTGACATATGATACCAGCGCAGACTATATTCAACACAGAAAACCCATTGTCAGTTCATAATGGCCCCCGGCAAAGAAAAAAAAAAAAAAAGTTGTGACTCTTGTCTCTTTACCCCGCGGAGGGGCAACTGGAGGGCGAACTGACCCTGTTCTGCGACTTGCAGCGCTGGAAAGTTTGTCTGATGGCCTCCATGTTGTGATCGAGTGTCTTGTTCGTCGGAGAAGTTGCTTTCTTGACTTGTAGAACTCGAAAGGAAAGGTGTCGGCCTTGGGGCTCTTTTTAAGAAGAGAAGAAAAATTGTCGGGGAAAGCGAATCAACGAGTTGGAGTTTCCTTTTCCTTTGTGACTGGAAGTTTACGCCACCCGATTTCCGGAAGAATGCTCTCCGCCACACCTCTGGCTCGATTAGCTCCTGCCTCCGCTGCTCCTTCCTGCACGTCGCCTGCACCTGCATATTCCGTCCACACTCCGCCCTGCAGCGGGCATCCATGTACCCCACTCCGACCCCGGACTTGCCTAAAACGGCAGTCATGATGACAACTCCGGGCAGCTTGGGGGACATGGCACTCACCAAAACACGTTGCATGGCCGTTGAATGGCATGGATTAGCAGATCTAACTTACGGTCTGTATGATTCATTGTTGACAGAGGGACGCCATACCCTTGAATCATGCACCCCGGAGGATTATGCATGCGCCAAGCAACTCCGAGCATGGCCGCCGAGGCGCCAACATCACTTACACGCGACATCACCACGACATACAGACTGCATATGTGTAGCCATCAGTTGTTATTCTTGTCTCAATCTAGGGCTAGGAACAATCTGGTTTGCCATCGTGACTACAGTATGTAACGTGCAGACCCGCGCGAACCCAGACTCGGGGTCGCCCCTTTTGATACGGAAGCCAACTATTCAATGTTCCCCCTTCGAAATAGCACAAAAACAAATGAAATGACAAGAAAGACTTCGAGTTGCCTCCGGTTCCAAAGTATTATCAACGCCGTCCATGCAATGTCATCATGACCCCCCGTCACTTCATGCAGTCATACGGTAGGGAGAGTATCTTCCGGCACAAGGTCCAGCCCAGACCGGGAGTAGCGGGAAAACTGCAACAAAGAAAAGATGGAGAGAATCTTGA
>SSHR01001505.1:0-31073 GCA_006518225.1 Fusarium neocosmosporiellum | reverse complement strand
GTATTCGCACATCCCCCTCCCTCCCGCCTTTTCTTTCCTTCACCTCCCGCTCGATTCTTTTTTCCTTCTTCCTTCTTTCTACATCCTCTTCCACTTCTTCAATCCTCCCTCCGCTCTCCAGCGTCTACTCTCCGTGGTACGTCTTCGTCCCAATTGCTTCATTGTCGATATATATCTAACAATCTGTCTCCAGTGACTCCGTTCTCCCGGTCATCACAGTTAGACTTCCCCGCGCGGCACAGCTTTTCCGTCACCTCTCATCCTCTCCTCCCCTTCATTTCACACAATGTCTGCTGCCAACGGCACCAACGGCGTCCACGCCGAGCTTTCCAGCTGGAAGCACTACAACGAGGGATCTTTCCTCTTCACCGTAGGTCCCTCCTCGTCTCGCCCGCCCGCCAGCTCCATCCTGTCCTCAAGATTGCGACCCCGAGCCCGGCCTTCATCGGCATTCCCACCGCGGTCTTAAACCGAGGCTTCATGCATCAATTGTTCCCCTCCTCGACCCAGCCGCTAACTTTGATTCAGTCCGAGTCCGTCGGCGAGGGCCACCCCGACAAGATTGCTGATCAGGTATCGGACGCCATTCTCGATGCCTGCCTGCGGGAGGACCCCCTCTCCAAGGTTGCTTGCGAGACTGCCACCAAGACCGGCATGATCATGGTCTTCGGTGAGATTACCACCAAGGCCAAGCTTGACTACCAGAAGGTCGTCCGTGAGGCCATCAAGGACATCGGCTACGATGACTCCGAGAAGGGCTTTGACTACAAGACCTGCAACCTGCTCGTCGCCATTGAGCAGCAGTCCCCCGATATCGCTCAGGGTCTTCACTACGATGAGGCCCTTGAGAAGCTCGGTGCCGGTGACCAGGGTATCATGTTCGGCTATGCCACTGACGAGACCCCTGAGCTCTTCCCCCTGACCCTTCTCTTCGCCCACAAGCTCAACGCTGCCATGTCCGCTGCCCGCCGCGACGGCTCTCTCCCCTGGCTCCGACCCGATACCAAGACCCAGGTCACCATCGAGTACCGCCACGACAACGGTGCTGTCGTTCCCCAGCGCGTCCACACCGTCGTCGTCTCTGCCCAGCACTCTCCCGATATCACCACCGAGGCTCTCCGAAAGGAGATCAAGGAGAAGATCATCAAGCAGGTCATCCCCGCCAAGTACCTTGATGACAACACCATCTACCACGTGAGTTCTTACCCACCCCCAGTCTGAGTCATTTGATATTAATAAGTCTTTTCAGATTCAACCCTCTGGCCTCTTCATTATTGGTGGTCCCCAGGGTGATGCTGGTCTGACCGGCCGCAAGATCATTGTCGACACCTACGGTGGCTGGGGTGCCCACGGTGGTGGTGCCTTCTCCGGCAAGGACTTCTCCAAGGTCGACCGATCTGCCGCCTACGTCGGCCGATGGATCGCCAAGTCTCTGGTCAACGCTGGCCTCTGCCGACGTGCCCTTGTCCAGCTCTCGTACGCCATTGGTGTCGCCGAGCCTCTCTCCATCTACGTCGACTCCTACGGCACCTCGGAGAAGACCTCTGAGGAGCTCGTCCAGATCATCCGGGACAACTTCGACCTCCGACCTGGTGTGATTGTCCGGGAGCTCAACCTGGACCAGCCCATCTACCTCCAGACGGCCAAGAACGGTCACTTCGGCACCAACCAGAGCTTCAGCTGGGAGCAGCCCAAGGAGCTCAAGTTCTAGGCCATCAACCTCGCGACGTTTCGTGAAGGAAAGAGAGTATTCAACAGCTCTCTGCATATATTCATCCTAGATGTTTAATCAGTCCATTTGATTTGGCAACCAAAGGCGGCGTACGGTTCTCAACGAAACCTTTGTATCTCCCACCGGAAGGGAGGGCGGGCGGTTTCCGGCTTCTGTTTTGTTCTGTTTTTCCAAAAAACCATTTTGGTTCCACGGCTGCGGGAAATTTCTTTCGCGATATACCAGGCATGGAGTGGGCGTCTTTCAACAAAGACATTTTAGGGCAAACCTGCATTTGTGAGGCGAAGCAAAAAGTCAAAGACTTGCATTACGACGATACCCTGACGACAAGGGGATGACAAAAGAGACACGACACATACTTATGAACGTGGCGCTTGACGGGGAAACAAAAGAACTTCAACATCTTTTCTTTCCTGGATCTCTAGCCGAGCTTATGCAGTAAGCGGGCGAGAGCTGAGATATGGCGGTGGATGGGTCGACATTCTCGATCTTGGCTAGCGATGAGAAGATAGGGCGACAGTTAGATGCGTCCTGTGGCTGCGATAGTAGACGGGCAGCCAGAACCATGAAAGAAACCAAGTTCACGGTCACTCTTGATAGTCTTGATCCATATGAAGTCCCATGTGAAGTGAAATCGAACATGTGATGTCAACAACGGCCGACAACGGAGCGATAATTATTGTCATGAGGCTCATGGCCGCAAACGGACATGATGAGGTTTGTTGCTATCTGTCTGACTGATACCCGGCTGTGTTAATGCCGCCGGCAATCTTACACACGGGGACCTCACGGGAACCCACCCGGGGACGTCCCCCTTCTCATACATGGCCGGCAATTCAAACCGTCATCACATAGCCGGCACGCTGTTATTCGACCTCTCTCTACGACGACTTCAAGATGACCGGACTCGGCAGTTGGTGTCACAAATACCTCACAAGGTGAGTTCTAGAAGGCCTCTCTGGACTCTTTGTCAAGGCGGAAGCATCCAGATAGGCAGCAATAGCTCTGGTTTTTTGACTTTGGTAATGGTTCAAATGTGATGTCATCTTCATATCCAATGGCTCCCTGTGTTGTGTAACAAGGACTCGCTTCTAATAGCCAATCCTAGCCCAAGCTAGATAGGACAATACAGACAGAGCATCGAGGGATGGTTGGATAGCACTAAGCAGAAGAAAGGGATCTTTGTCTCTTGTCAGATATTAGCATCTGAGATGAAACGCGAAGCGCGAGGTCAGTTCGGCAGAGCGGAGTCCGGAGGCCGGCCTGTCACAGAAAGCCCACCGTGATTGTTCGCGTTCTATCGCATTGCTCCCGGCACAGGGTCCGACTAAATTGACTCTCTGCCGCACAAGTTCCCCCCTCGCCTCCTGATGACCATAATGTCTCACTCAAGCAAGGGAGAGAGGCCCTCGAGCTCCAGTCAAGCTGGACGCTCAACGCCAGAATTCCTCAGAGCTCCTAGCCACAGACGGGCCGCGGTTCGGCGTGGCTCAGGGAGGCGGCATACGGGACACCGGGAGGGGGAGACGAGAAACTCTGAGCATAAAGTGGCCCCATGGTGGCTTATGGGCAGAGTGGAATTATCACTGGGTCTAAACAGGCAAATCAAGATGAAGGTGGGAGAGACAACCATTGTCGTCCTAGAGTCTCCAAGCCGTTTTACTACTGCGAGGAACTGTGAAGTTCGCCACACCCTATTCCGGAAGGCATGCCGCCGGGCCTGGACTCTGACCCCATCTTGACTACGTTTGACGGTTTTTGTGAGCCTGTCCATTTTCATCTCGAGCGGCAAGCGAGCGGGAAGAATCGAATGGTTATTGAGGTCGAGAGAAGATAGCCATATGTTGAACGACAACAAGAGGCCAAGAGAATTTGGCCGAGACTAGGGAAGTCTACTTGAAAGGGTGAATGATGTGAGGCTGTTGATGAGGCCCAGCCGCGTCTCAGCTGCCTCTTCTGCGGAAACGGATAAACGCTCGCCTACAGAGAGAAGCTCAGCCGGATAGGATCCAGTAATGATCTACCATATCGCTGTCGTTCGTTCTGGACCACTTGTGCTAAAGGTTCGTTAAGCGAGCTGTTTCGGCGCTTGGTGGATGGAGATGAGGGCGCCAGTTTCGGAACTCATCTCATGCAGAAGTCTGGTCTGCCGCAAGGCTTTCGATACCATTTTCAACATCATAATAGCCTACCTCTCAAGTTCTGTCTCACGACATTGCGTTTAGTCCTGCCACTGATGACCTGGTGAGAAAAAGGCTGATATCATATCATGGGCGTATTTCCTGTGTTCGAGCCAAGAAAACAAGCTGGCCAGGCAGTTTGTGAGTTCCCTAAGTCAAAACTTGCTCTCAATAGCCACCCTCTTACTCCGTGTGCCAACGGGAAGCAATTCTTTCCTTCCGTCATATTGCGCATTTCTCCGTGACGGTCATCTATGTATTCAGGCATCAATACGCATTGGCATCCATGCGGCACAAAGAACGATGCATCCTTCCTTCCTAAAGAGGGACTAGTTCTTGTCCCAGGATAACCGAGTTGCATTCATGGAGGGTCGGCGAGTGTAGGATCGAGTGCCGGTAACAGAGCCGGTGGTCGCGTTTTCGGGGAACGGGAAGTGTTCGTCCGTACAGTTGCGGCCCCGTATACCACGAGGATGAACAAACGTTAAGGCGTTGTGCAGGTTGGGTGCGAAGTCGGTGAGTGCCACACTCGCAGAGTCCCTTCTGCAGCCCACGCACCCGGAGAATCAAAGAGCAAGTCCCAGTCGTCCGTCCTGGTCGCTCCCAAAGACGACGCCGTCGCTTTAGCATAGAGCTGCTTCCCTGGTAGTTCTCAAAGGCCATAGGTGGTAGGGCTGGCACGAGGTGCACAGACAGGGGAGGTAGAGGCATGATCCGGAATTGCAGAAGCTGCACCGACAGCGTGAACTCGCCAAAGGTCGTAAAAGGTCAGAATAGCATCACACCTTGAGCGAACTATGTGTCAGAACCAAATACTCCACGAAATCCATGGGTATCAGCTCATGGCGGAGAGCGGGCCAGGCTTTCATAGCGAGAACCCAAAAAGCACTCTTGACCTGGTAATCGAGGGTGCGGTTGGCGCTTGCGGACCGCTTTGGATTATTGGTATACCTGGGAGCAGGCTTTAACATGGCCTGCCACCTGAGCCGGTGGGCAGGATCGATCTTGTCGGTAGGCTATCCCTAACTTACTACGTAGTAGTCTGGGATGATGGAGAACAGCCACAACTTAAAACCTTGAGACGATAGCCAAGTGGATGGGAACCATGAGACAATTCTCAGCGCACATTCCCGGGCCAGAAGCCTCTTGGCCCTCTGATTCGAGAGATTTCACTCTGGCTGTTCCCTCTTTCTATGGGTTGCTTCAGCTCATGACGCTAGCCGCTGAGTCCAGCTGATTGTTGTTCTTTCTCAAGGCGGTTCCCGTGTGATCCATTTTCTCGTCAGAAATCTCTATTGTGCATTTCTCCCAACAACTTGTCAAGAGGGGGGCGTGTACCCAAGCTACCCAACAGGGTAGAATGAATCACGTAGATAGTGAACCTGGTGTGAGGTGAACAGAGCAAGATGTAGCAGCGATACCAAGGAAGTCTCATCATGGAGGTGGGTACCATCTGCTTGAAACAAGAGTCAAGCCATCAAGGCCAGCCGCAGATGAGCAGCCAATCTCCAAACAGGCATCGGCACTTGCTGACGAAAGCCTATGTAAGGATGTAGGACAAGGCCTCAGGTTTCCAAACTTTTGTGTGTTGGAGCTGAATGCGAAATACCCGTGCTATTATCCCATCCGATGCCTGTCGGGCGGCGGATGGAGATGAAGTGAAAAATGACGATGCTTAGCTGCCCAATCTCTGAGTCCCCAGACACCGTTGGTCTGTCCTCTCTTGTGAATAGCACACTATCACGACCGTGAGCGAGGTTCGGAGTAATTCACGGTAGCACTGGCCACCACCTGGCTTTGTCCACCCAAACCCAACAGACCGGATGAGCAGAGGATCATCCCGGCACGCCATTATAGCGTAATCACTGCGCTGGTATCCGAATACTGGGCAATGTAGGCAGAGGAGGCGAGAAAGGCGAAAAAGGGGGCGGGATGGTGACCAAGGGCGGTCCTAGCTTGGACAATCAACAGAACCGAGGCAATGGTTTGGCGGTCGGCGCGGCCGGGAGGTCGCTTGGCTTGAATCTGTAAGAGGGGATGGATGCCAGAGGTGAAGCCGCACACCACCCAAGGGCTGGTCGAGGGCGCCATGTGCACTTGCATCATCTTGGGCCCTTCCTTGGTGGAGTGCTACTAATTGTCGTGAAGTCATGCAGTTGGCCGACGGCCCCGCACGGGGAGGACGGAGGGAAAATAGGTGTGCGTTGTGCTGAGGCTGCGGTTTGAAGTTGGAGCCGTGACACTGTGTTGGTGGAGAGTCGAGGTTTCCAAGAGCAAGAGGAGAAGTGAGGTGGTTGCGGCAGGCTCACTCGATCGCCCCGTGAAAGCGGGTACGGGGCGCGGGCGCTAAACCCAATCTGAGCCTCAATAGACGGCAGGTGTCCGTGCGCCTATTCAGCCCGGCCGGTCGGGACTATGGGCTGGCGGGGGCTGTCGGACAACAATAGGAAGCGGGTCGTCGGGACAATAGGAAGCTGTAAGCCCCGTCAAGCCCCGTCAGGCTGCGCCCCACCTTCCCACCTGCCAACCCCTCCTTCCGTTTAGACAACAGACTTGGCATCCCTCCACCCCAGCCTGCAAACTAACCAAGGCACACATTATTCCTGCCGGGAATGAGCAAGCCCTGTCTCAGATTGGTGACAATGCTGATCACAGCGTGGAAAGTGATGATCACCCTCTTTCTTTCCCTTTTCTGATAGATCCCTTCTGCTTTGGACGAGTCCTCGTCTACCTTGGCGCGCGTGATTCTTGTTGATTCCCCGAACCCCTTGCCTCCCTCCCATCCGTTTACCAAGGGAAATATGACGGCGTCCCGACGATGCACGCGAAAGATGATGACACTAATGCACGGGGCGTTGTATTCTCTATTGTCGCCAGCCGGAACCCTCACTGTCTCGCCTCATTGAAGGAACATTGCAGTGGATACTGCGGCCGGCAGTTTGAATAGGTAGCAGTCAGGCACCCAACAAAGACAAAGACGAATTCAAAGAGCCGGCTGCCCGCCTGCCTGCCCTGCAAATGCCGTGGCATGAATAGCTGATCCACAGAAAACCACAGTGCTACTTGTGATACTTTTGCCTGCAACTAACCTTGCCCTATCCAGTGCTAGAGCTCATCCCATTCCACGGAGATGGTATTCAATGGGTGGCCCTCGCGTTGGTTTCAAGCCGCGTGGTGGAGGGGGAGTGCTTGTACCTTGAGACGAGCAGAATACATGATGGAGCAGCGAGAGAGGCTCACAATAGCAAGTCTAAAGTCCGTCCTTGCCGCAGCAAGCGCCGACCCGTTTAACTCGGCCGACCCAGAAGTCCATACCATGGCGTGGGCAACCATTCATCCATCCATGGTGTGTTGACGACTTAGTCACGCCCTGGCGCAGCGGGCGTGCCCAGCCTGATTGAGGCACCTGCCGAGACCATGCATGTCATGGCGGCAGCAAGACAAATGTACCCACGCCCACACACATACACACACACGGACGGGTAGGTTACTGTTTTTCTTTTTCAGATCCCTGTTTGTTGTTGATTGTGAAAAAACAGAATGCGCATGGCGGCTCCACGGACGCACAATCAGTGAATCAGGTATTGCCTACCGGTCTCTGCACCTGGGTGGGTAGTATTGTCTTGTATTCACTACCCACGCTCGACGTCTGCTTCTTCATCTCTAGGTCTGTATCTAGACATCCTTCCCGCCCTTAACTTCAACCTTTCTTGTTCACTAGCTACATCTAGAATCGCCTCTTTTCTCCCACCACCACGTACCTTACGCGCCAGAAACAAGCCCACTGTGGGTGGCGCAAAGCTCTCGACCGTTAATCTCCCATCTATCCTTTTCTATTGTGTCCAGGCCCACTCCTTGTTACTCGTTAGGATCAACGGCGATCACATCGTTGAAAAACTTCTATATATGATCTCGCTGTCGTCACAAACCTGTCACTCCTGATCCAGGGACAAACTCACCTCTTCATTCTCGACAACATCTCTTGACAGTCATTCACACATATATCTGTCTCACCCCAGATATTCAAGTCACAAACTCCAACCTCATCTCCCTCTCTTCATTTCACACCAACACTTTATCCAATATCATGGATGCCCCCAACAACACCACTCAGACTCAGGACTCCCAAGCTATCGTTCCCAAGGACAACTCCCCTCCTCCCGCATACACTCCTCGAAGAGTACCCGACCTCGCAACTCTCACAGCCCGTTCTATCCAGGCACGACAAGGACTTGCCAGCATGATCAACAACATTCAGTCCCAGCAAGCCCCCTATGTTACCCTTGACCCTGATGCCATGGCCGATGATCAAGACGAGGCAGCTCCCGAAGATAGATCACCCATCTGCCTGCGGATCAACGCTTCAGTCAACGTGTCTAGCAGCAACAACATTGTGTGCCTGATGGCAACACCTGCGGAGCAAGCCAATGCCATCGCCAGAGCTGTCGTTCAGGCTGTGAACGAGGGTAGCTCTGGGGGGTGCGGAATCCCCATGATCGATGAGTCAGGTTACCCTCGGCCTCTCAAGATCGAGGTTGATGTTGGTATCGTCGTCGAAGGCACTGGCAATGTTGTCGGTAGCCGCGACGTCGTCGGCGAGCTTCTTCGACGCCGAGCCGAAGCACTGCGACGACCCCGTGAAGAAGATGAAGAGGAGGCCTCGTCTGCAAAGCGACCCCGAGCCAGCGAGTGAGCAAAGACGCTAGGCCTTGGATATGGTAGTTTCACTACTTCTAGAGCTTGGAATTCCCTTCTCTGGGTGTGAAAGACGACCCTCACACTTCATCCTACTCACCCGTCCTGTTTGCCACCCTTCTGGAGATTAATCGGGGAGGGATGGTGCAAGTAGTGTTTTTCATTGTTTCCTTACTCTGTTCAGGCAATCAATCGTTTCTGGGTCTGTTACAGAGCGTGGTGGGAGCGTTTTGGATCGAGTCTTTGGACTTTGATACCAAAGCTGGAGCGAGGGTGGGAGCCTGGGATGGCCAGATATTGATGATTTTTTGGAGTTTAGTAGGCAGGTGCAGCGTGGAGGCTGGCATGTAGCACAGAGAAGGGAGGAAGGAGCATTCATCGGAGGGGAAACGAGTCGTTTACAGACGAGGCAGGAATCAAATTGCATCGAATTGACCAATGAAACAACTTTTCTCTTTTACATCTACAAAACCCCGCAAGTTTTAAGTGTGCAAATTCGAGTGTCGCCATTCTCCTACAATCTCCAACCATGGACCACCCATCCAGTCTTCCCAGTTCTGCCCCCCTCTGCACATCTTTTGGTTTAACCGTTGCTAATATTGGCCTTTTCCAGGCTCTTCCTGTGCTATTTCGTGCCATATCTCAAAGAATTAGCCTTTTCGCTTAGCGCTCAGTTGTATCTCGCTCAATAACTGTCTGCTCATCAACGCCATACCCGCTATGGCGTCTGCGTTTCCTTCCTCCTCGCACAGTCAAACATCAACACACCCCTTCTTCTGCGCCCGTCTCCTACCGATGGAATGGTAGCTCACCCGGTCCCCCCCCAGAAGCGCACGGCCGTCCTGTCCCTCGGTCCCTCCGTCGCCATCCCAGTTCAGAGGATCGGGATCAGCCAGCTCAAGCCAGTCCAGTCCATGGGGTTGGTTCCATGTTAGTGGGATGCCACTTTCGAGGACCTTAAATATTTGACGGGAACTTACTCATCGGGACTTGCCTTTGAATACTCAGTTTATTGGGACTTTTACGGTACCTGCATTGATCATGCATCCGGCAATCCCCCTCTCATCCTCCACCTACTCGACTCGAGCACGTCATGGACACCGTTGAGGAACTCAAATCTACCCGGCGGCCGTCTACCTATTGGTAGTCACTTAGGAAGGAACAACTCGAGGGTCCCTCCATGCCGAGGGCGCGTCCTGGAATCATGGGATACTGCTGGCTGGATGCAGGGTTCTTTGGTCATCCTAGCGCCGACACCCACGGGCATGGATGTCATACAGTACAATTGCTACGGACGGACTGGTGGGGGAGAGCAGCAGCCTCAGCCCTCTCAGGGCCGTTTTTCAGCTGCTTCTGCACCTCTCACCGCGTCTTGGCCGCTTTGCCCTGCCACGCTGTCCCCGCCCTGAGCTTCGAAGGTCCAATTGACCCCGCGCCTTGGGCAGCTCCCCACCTCACCCTGGTTTCGACCCTCGTCCCTGCGCCAGGAGCCGATTTCTGCCCCTCCTCCCAGCCTGCCCTTACTCCCTCCTGAGCTCACCTCAACATTGGGAGATCAACTTCTCTGCCGATTGTCGATCTCCTCAACTTCCTCTCGGCCTGGCCGTCGCTATCACCCTCGAGTCTTCGCGCGCCTTCAAGTGTTCGTACCTCCGTCTCAACCACGCTTCATCCTGCGACGACCGCAAATATGGCGAATCTCGTCATTCGAAATCTCACCATCAACCCAGTTGAGCTTATCGAGGTAGAACGCTTCGAGGGCGAACGTGTCTCGACGGGAAACATCCTCTCCAATGTGACCAACAAGGTCACTGGCTTCATCAATGCCACCGACTTCAGCTCCCACCAAACCCATGCCAAGGGCGATGCGATCCACAATGAAAAGGCGTCTGTCAAGATCGATCCTTTCAAGACCAAGGACACCAACATTCGATCCGCCGATAAGCACAAAGAGGTCGTTCGCCTTACCTTCAAATATGAGGACCACAAGTACGAGGTCGACATTCCCAGTCCGTCCAAGAAGTCTTCTGTCATGAAGAAGCTCGATGGCGGTAAGCACGACCTGACAGTTGTCTACACTTCGAATGGCGCCTTTCTTGCCATCTTTTCCTCCGCCCGTCTCAACAGTTGGATGAAGGAGCTTCACGATGAATGGCCCCTCCCGCTGCTCTCCATTCCAGGAACCCACAACTCGCCAACCTGCCACACCGCCCTCCCCTCGGTTCGATGCCAGGCCGTTGGCGTCTCAGAACAGCTGCGCAATGGCGTCCGTTTCCTTGACATCCGTGTCTCCGCGAATCCCGACAACGATGAACTTGCTCTCGTTCATAGCGTGTTCCCCATCTCCCTGACTGGAACCAAGTACTTCAAGGACATGCTTGAAGACATCTACAAGTTTCTTGACGAGAACCCCAGTGAGACTATCCTTATGAGCATCAAGCGGGAGGGCACTGGAAAGGCGACCGATGAACAGCTCGGAAAGTACCTCAAGCACAGCTATGTCGATAAGAGGCGGAGCCGTTGGTGGACCGAGCCCAAGCTTCCCACTCTTGGCCGCGCACGCGGACGGATCGTTATCGTCCGCCGATTTAACCTAGACAACGAAATGAAGAAGTCGTGCTGGGACGGCCGAGGCTGGGGCATCGATGCGGCCGCCTGGCCTGATAACTGCGAGGACGGCAAGTGTGGCGGTGGATTCATCCGCGTCCAGGACTTTTACGAGATCACCGAGAGCGACAACATCGAAAAGAAGATTGAGTACACGCGCCGCCAGCTCGAGCGTGCCGCCGAGCAAAACTTTTTCATCAGCGGAATGGCTGGCCACAAGGAGGGCGCCGCCATCCCGCCATTCTTTGTCAACTTCCTGAGCGCGAGCAACTTTTTCAACGCCACGTGCTGGCCGGAGCGTATTGCCCAAAAGGTCAACCCATCCGTGATCGAGTATCTGTGCATACGCCACGGTGAGGATGGCATGGGTCCCAAGAAGCTCAAGATTGGTTCTGCCAGCACTGGTATTGTTGTCACAGACTGGGTGGGTGCCAACGACGACTGGGATCTCATCCGATGTATCGTGGGCATGAACGCGAAGCTGCAGGTCAAGCACTAGCTGTGATGGCCAGGCCAACCACCCGCCAGTGGTTGAACAGGGCAACGCAGACAACCGCGATGGGTGTTGTGGTGTTTGTGACGGGTATTACACTTGGGAGGCAGGTTATTTAGACTTGGATACATAGCACGTCACACCGACACGAATGCCACTATGAATCACTAAAAGGTATAAATTGGGTATTCTGGTTTTATTCATCTACTCTTAGAGAATCATAAATCGTGCACCTGTCAATGCTGGTCAGCCATTGTCCCATGCTGATGATGAGATGAAAGCGGAGAGATGGGAACCAGATCAGTTCTCCAAGGTGAATTGATTGTTCATCATGATGAACTCAGGGATAGAACAATAGATAGTAGAAGTCATCATAAGGTAGGGAAGGGGAGGAGACGAAGAAAGGTGTCTTACCATAAATGACATGGACGGAGCACTAGTAGAACAACAACGCAAGTTACCTACGACGAGCTTGTTAGTACAGCGTCGCTTCAGAGTTGGGCGCAAAAAGTGTGCATCAATCTACGCAAGTTAGTGACAGGCCTCCAAGATGGGATGAGGCAGATGCATACCAATGGAATCAGATGTTGATATTGTGTTCATATCCCGACAAGCCCGAAGGTTGCGAGTCAAACAGTGTGAATACTTTGAAACAACTCATCATGCAAAGAGATGGAGCAGAAGAAAAGAATTCTTTTTCTAGGTACCTGGATCCTCAACAGTCAGCCGCCGGGTTCCTCAGCCAGACATCGAGACAAGAATCCAATTCTAAAAGAGCCACGATCAGGTGACGAAGTGTCAACAAGAGGTCCCACCACACACCCACCACAAGGATTTGTACGTCCTTGCTTTTCTAGGGCGGGAGGCAGCAGTACTCGTTATGTCCGCCCGTTCGTTCAAATCTTCATCATATAGTGGCGAGGCTCGGGAGAGAATGAACAGATTGCATTACCTGTTGACAACGCGGGTTAGCAATTGCGTCAATAAAGACAGGTGACAAAGCAATGATGCGTTGTGATCTCCAGTCAGACAAGGCTGAAACTAATACAACAGTATCCACATAGTATATTAAGAATGAGGAATCCCTGGTGTCGTTTTGTTCATCATACGGAGAGGGGGAGGGAAGTGAAGAAAAAAGAACCAACCTTTTGATCATAGAAGATATGGGCGCGTCAGACAGACGCGCAATGTCAGGCTAGTAGCTGAGAAAGAACAAAAGAAACTGCCACCTGTCAGTAAAAGCTCCTGACAAAGCGTCCTCAGTGTTGGGATCCAAAGCTTTCTCAGTGTAATTCTAGAGATTGCTAATCACCATGATGCTGGTCTGATTTGGATTGTTCGTGGAAAGTAATCATCATAGAAAGGTCCAGGTCGCGGGAAAAGGGATAGGGGTCTTACCTAGAAGCAATTGAAGGTCATGGTCGCGCAAAGTCGACGACACACTCGTGTCGCGCGCGCAAACCAGACCTTGATGAAGGATGAAGTTTTGGAGAGGAAGAAGAATCAAAAAATTTCTTGGAGCGCGAAGATATTGGTGCTGACTGAGAGGGTACGCTAGGCCAGTTTAGGTCTAGAGTGCCTCGCAATCTCTGCCACGGCAGCTGTGTGGCGGTGCAGCCGAGATCTTCCGCTATCTGGATTGTGGCGAATCTTATCGCCGCATAAAGGGCTCTCCAACTCCCGAGCTGGTTGCCTCGCCTTCCACCTCCGCATCTCACTCTCCAACCCAAGTTGGATTGGAAACGATACGAAACCTCAAGATGGCGTCCTTAGAGGCGCTGTTGGGTCCCATGGCCCGGCGGCTCCTCCGAGTCGCCGTGGCCAAGACTACAAACGTGGTTCGGACCAAGCTCGTCCTTGTGACGCGGCCGCTGCAGTCCGAGTTCCAGCATCTTACACTCAGGACCGCCAGAGTCGCCCGCCAGCCAATTCACCCCGTCGCTGTCCTCCGACAGCAGAAGCGCCATCCCCGATGGTTCTCGAGCTCCGCTGCTCAGAATATCAACCGTGTGGTTAGGAGATTTGTTAGCTCCGAGCCCAAGGCCGCCCGGTTCGACCGATCCCAGCTCCCGGTCTCCAACACCTCTCGCCGTGTTGGGCAGTTCTCCGGCCGAGCTCCTTTCGCCAGCACACTCCGTCCGAACTTGACCGGAGGTGCTATGCCCCGGACCGCCGGCGGGTACAGTCTCGGAGGCGGAGCTCGGTACTTCTCGCATACCCCGGCCGCTCCGGCCCAGGTTGTGCAGAATGTCTCGCAGGCGATGAGGGCCTTCTTCCTCTCTGGGCAGAAGCTCCAATACGACGGCCTCGGACCTCGCGGTGACCGTCAGTACCGCGCTGTGTCGCCCGTGGAGGATGAAGCGATGCGCAAGTTCTCTTCCATCCCTCACACCGCTCCCGGCGCCTTTGTCGACTTCCAGCTCAGCCCCACCGTCACGGCTCTCAGCCCTCTCGTTGCCGCCATCCCTTTTGCGTCCGAGACGTCCGGTTTCAAGGCCGAGGCCGCCATCGCCGGCGCTTCCCTCAACACTGAGGGTTTCCTCGATGTTCTGTCTGCTGATTTTGGCCGAGCATTGCAGGACCTCACCGCGATATTTGCGGATCTCCGCAGACTTGCAGTTTTAGGTGACCTTCCGGTTCTTTTAGAGAAGCACAACACTTTGCGAGTCCGGTTCCCTGGAGTCGACGCTGAAACCATTGAGCGACTATGCGATGACATTGGGGTTCAGCGTGGAGTCGTTGGTCAGGACCCCAACTTTGACGTTGAAGTTGGCGTCCCAATGGCCCTCAAGTTTCCCTTTGCTCCCGACATTACCAAGTCGGCCTTGTCGCCGACCATGTCAGTCAGATCAGTGGAGGGTTACGACTTTGAACAAGTGTCCTCCCTGGATGATGATGACTTTGTTCGAGAGGCCTTCATGGATGAGATGGCTGATAACCCCTGGTTGACTGAGACCGAGGGATACGAGACCATGTCACCTCCGGCTAGCTCCATGGCAGGACCTTCGGAAGACTACGAGGGTCTTGAAGGGATCTATCGATTTCTGGAGGAATGTGACAGAGCCAAGGGAAGAGTTGACCGAGCCAATTGATTTTGAGCGAAACCGATACCAGAATGCCGCAACGATTGCTGAGCATCAGCATTTGACGATCTACACTCTTTTGTACAATTTTTGAACGACAGCAGCGAGCACTGATGTCGTGTATGTAGCTAGCCATCAATTGATTTCCTTGAGTATACCTTGTCAGTCTTGTGACTCGTCGAGTGAAGTCGGACATGAAGTGGGATAGGGCTCACCGGACACCGGAACACTCGCCCCTTGTTAAGCGGGAGCACCCCCGACTAGTTTGGCTGAGCTGAGTCAAAGGGTCCTATCGGGGAGTTGCCCAGGTTGGTCTAACGAAGCGTCAGGTTTGGGTTGTTGAGCGGAGGTAGCGCGTGGGCGGCCTGCCGAGGGGCGCTTCTGGTCCTGTCGGAGCAGGTTGGTGCGGGTAGAGAGGTCCTGAAGGAGCATGCCAAAAGAAATGAGCTGGGCGCAGCGGTGCTGGCACTCAGCTGATGAGGACGACATGGTGACCGATGCTTCTTCTGTTGCTGGGCGCTTGGCTAGTGTTGATGCTAGTGGCGAGTTTTGATTAACGTTGGGGAGCTGGGAAGAATAAGGTAGATGGGTGGAGATGTGTCAGAAGAGAGCAGGTGGCAGCAAGGGTGGGTTGCGCTCGGTTGCACTTTTATTTTAGTTAGCGATTATCTAGATAATCAGTTCCCTCTCTCCTCCGTCTCCGTCTCCGTCTCCGGTCTGGGCACATCCCATCTTGACACTCTGTCTTTGAGGCTGGCGAGGGACTTTTGATTGTTACTCAAGCGGCTGCAGCTGGTGTGTGCAAGGGATGAGGCAGCTCGTGAAAAGAAAAACTCTTTCTTGGCTGACACCCGTTGATAGTCGACGCAGTGGCAGCCGTTTGTTGGTCATGCTGTGCTCCACAGCTCCGTGAGCCTCGGCTCCGAGAGACCAAGCCATGAGCCATCGTACCAGCGTAATTACACGACCGGAATCGCTGCCAAGAGATGGGCTGCTTTTTTTTTTTACGAGTTCAGCCCTTTGGGGCGCTGGGACGGGTAGGACAAAAGGCGAGGCCCTTCCGGCCGTTGAGGAGGGAGGAGATGCTCAGACACATTCCTTCCTCTTGTTGCTTCTCTCAGTTTACATACATCATGTCTGGACCAGGCGTTGGTTATCAATATCCTCCTCAAAGAGTCTCGTGGTTGAGACGAGATGTCTTGCTCTTTGCCAACACAGTTGGCTGCACCGACGATGAGCTTCAGTTCCTCTACGTGAGTTGACAATCCAGTCTCAAGGCAAGAGAGACGGACAGGTTGCTGAGCAGCCCTACAGGAACTTCACCCCAGCTTTACCGTTTTCCCGACGTACCCCGTAGCGCTCCGTGAGTTCTAATAATATCCTCGGTTTCAGATGTACGCAGCTGGCTTACTGATGGTTTACTCGGCTCCCAGTCTTCAAGGGCGACACGCAGGACGTGGTGGACTTTTACGCGGCGCAGAAAGCCGTCAAGATCCCCGGAGTGCCAGACTTTGACCCAAGCCGCGTAGTGGACGGGCAGCGCAAGATGGAGTTCCTGAAGCGGCTGCCCGTGTCGTCCGAGGGCAAAAGGTTCGAGTTCCGCACAAAGGTGATTGGGGTCTACGACAAGGGCCACCCTGGCAGCGTGGTCGAGACACAGTCGGACCTGGTGGACGCGAGCAGCGGCGAGGTCTACTCGCGGGTGACTACGAGCTCGTTCTATGTCGCGCAGGGGAACTGGGGGGGACCCAAGGGCCCGCCAACGGTTAGCTTCCCTCCGCCGGTAGACGAGAAGCCCGATTTGGTGCTAGAGCACCAGTCAACCAAGCAGTCGGGCCTGCTGTACCGCCTCAACGGCGACTACAACCCGCTCCACGCCACGCCCGAGCCGGGGGCCGGCATGGGCTTTGGGGGCTCCATCATGCACGGCCTCTACTCGTGGAACATGGCCTGCCACGACATTCTGAAGGAGCTGGGCGGCAGCAACCCGGCCAACCTCAAGGAGTTCCAGGCGAGGTTTGCCAGCCTGGTGGTTCCCGGTGACAAGCTCATCACGAGCGTGTGGCGGACGGGCCAAAAGACGGGCGAGTACGAAGAGGTGCGGTTCACCGTTCAGGTGGCAGGGGGTAAGGTGTGCCTGACAAACGGAAGGGCGCTGATCAGAGTTGTGGGCAAGGAGAAGAAGAGCAGGCTGTGATTGATGCATTAACGTGAGCGTGTGTTGTTGTGTCTTTGGCAGTCTTGACTTGATTTTGTCTAGCGAGGCGGGCCTCTGCTTTTTGCTTTGTGTTTGCCAGCGACAAAGATACCTCTTTAATCAAACATTTAAAAAAAAAAAAGTTACTTGTGCAACCGTGAAATTGTTTCAATCGGAACCCTGCATTAGTTGTATTTGTCGATAATTGCTGCTGCCTCTTGTGTTGCTGCAATTTGTTGTTGTAGGCCACACAAATCCTCTCACACATGGACACTCAGCATGGATGGATGCTTCAAATTCTGCTGCCTGAGTTGAACTTTCCTCTCGACAACACAACGATCGGCCGCCATCAGCCATGACCATCATCAAGTCGCGCATTCAATAACAGCCAATATCAATCTCCCTAAATAACCATCATGTCGTCCTCCCACCGAATTGGGCAGCGCGTCTCCTACGATGGAGCCCTCTGCACCGTGAGGTTCGTCGGTGAGGTCGCAGGCACCACGGGTACCTGGCTCGGAGTGGAATGGGACGACTCGGCCCGGGGCAAACACGACGGCTGCCACAAGGGCGTCCGCTACTTCACATGTAACACAAGATACCGGTCTAGACTTGTCTTCTGGGTGACTGACGACCGGCCGCAGGCAAATCAAAGTCCCCCACCGCTGCATCCTTTGTTCGGCCTTCGCGCCCTGCTGACCCGCCGCGGCACTTTCTGGCTGCCGTCAACCACAAGTACGCCTCCGAGTACACCCTTCCCGACGGCCGGAGGGCAGCCGAGGAGATCATCTTCTTTGGGAAGCGCGCAGAGGAGGTCGGCTTCGAGAAGATCCGCAGGAAGCAGGCCAATGTGGGCGAGCTCACCGTCGTCATCCTTGAGGACCTGCAGGTCGCAACCCCGAGGGCTGAGGATGAAGAGGAGGGTGTCATAGCCAAGACGTGCCCCAAGATCACGCAGCTTGACCTTAGCCGCAACTTGTTTGAGCGGCTTGACCCTGTGCTCGACATCTGTCGTGAGCTGCCAAACCTTCAGCATTTGAGCATTAAGTGTGTCCCCTTTCCCGTCTGTAGCAAACAGCAAACAATGCACTGACACGAGCCCAGTGGAAACCGTTTCCAGGATGTCCTGGACAACCAAACAACGGGTGTGATTGATGGCGTCAAGGAGTTGTCGCTTGAGGAGACAATGTTGAGTTGGGAAGAGGTCTGCCACATCGCCGTCAAATGCCCAATCCTGGCTGCACTCGATGCTGGTTCAAATCACCTTCATAGCCTTCCTCCTGTCAACTTTGAAACTCTTGCGTCGACTCTGACTTCAATCAACCTTGAAATCAACGAGTTTACGACACTTGCCGACATCAGCACCCTCACAGCTCTCAAGGCCCTCCGCAACATCCACCTCAAAGGGAACAACATCTCGGCCGTCGCACCAGAAGGCTCTGGGGGTCCCATGTTCTCCGACTCTGTCCAGTATCTCGACGTTTCCTACAACAACATCCAGTCATGGACGTTTGTGGACCAGCTACCCAAGCACTTTCCAGGTCTAACCGGTTTGCGGATTGGACACAACCCATTCTACGATGCAGCCGACATCGATGCCAAAGCTTCATCCGCTGAAGAGTCTCACATGTTCGCCGTGGCCCGTCTTGCCTCACTCATGTCTCTCAACTTTAGCCAGGTCACGCCTGCTGACCGCACCAACGCCGAGATGTTTTACCTCTCGCGGATTGGAAAACAACTCGCAGCTGTGCCAGAGAATGCAGAAGCGGAAGTTTTAGCCCTCCACCCTCGTTATGCTCAACTTTGCGAGATGTATGGCGAGCCAACCATCAATCGTCGGCTAGAGGTCAATCCTGCATTTCTTGAAGCCAGGTTAGTTACAGTTGGTTTCCACTTGGGCAAGGGCGAAGAGAAGGTCACCCAAATCCCTCAGTCTTACGACATCTATGCCGTGAAGGGGGTCGCTGGGAAACTCTTTGACATGTCTCCCCTCAAGATGGGGCTCGTCTGGGAGACTGGCGAGTGGGATCCCGTGGCCGGCTTTGACGATCAAGAGGGAGACAGCAGCGATGAGGAGGAAGCAGAAGAAGAGAGGGAACGAAAGGGGATAGACACGCATGCCGCTGAGGATACTTCAGGCAAGGCAGGACGATGGGTCAAGAGAGAGGTGGAACTCAAGGACGGGCCCAGACAGCTGGGTTACTGCGTGGACGGGTTGGATGTCAAGATCCGCGTGGAGGTTCGATAGTTGGACAAACCCGACGCGAAACTGCATGTGCACTGGCCTTGTGTTTGTCTATTGCAAACTGTGAGTACCTAAGTGAAACAAGACACACATGATTGATAGTTCAAGAGCAGTCTTCCCATGGTATTGCTATATAAAGGCAGAGACTGTCCAAGGGTATTATTGCAAGTTGTCGTCTGCTAAACACATTCGCTCACTCTACATCCAAACCTCCCTTAACTATGACTCCCAGGCCTCTATTCTTCCTGGTCAGGCCTGGCCTCGAGCAAATCACGCCCAACGGCCAAGTCCTCGTCCACCCCGGAACGGCCGTCCCTCTCATCCCCGCTGATCTGCTCCCCGAATGGCTGGAAGTCATCGGAGCCCCCCGGCACCTATCCCAAGAGCAGACAGAGGACATGATCAACCTGGGGCCCTTCCACGCCGAGACCGAGACTTACCAGTTAAAGTTTGCCTCCATCGCGGATGACAGCGAAAAGGACCAGCTGTGCTCCGACGACGACGACGCCTCGACCACTTGCCCTCCCAAGACCGAACCTAGCTCTTCTCCGTCGCCTTCTGAAACTTGCGAGCTTGAGGACAACAAGACGAAGCCCACACTGGCCTTACCGGCCCCCAGGAAGTTCAAACCCGCGCAGGGCCTCGCCTCGAGCCGGCACAACGCCCTCAACAACAGCCAGGCCCTGGAGCACACGACAACCACGTCGCCGACGCCGGCTCTGACGTCCCCGTGCCGACACTGGTGCCGCTACGGGGCGTGCAGATGGGGACTCTCGTGCCGGTTCAAGCACGCCATGCCTACGACGCCCGAGGGTCTTGCAGAGGTTGGACTTGAGACGTTCCCGGACTGGTGGCTCCAGGCACGGGGTGTCATGCCGATGCCGCCAGAGGTGATTCGTGCCGCAGAAACGCGCAAGTCGGTTAAGAAGAGGAAGCAGAAGGCGGTGCCTCAGCGTCAGGTCAGTGATGGTGGACAACAGGGGCAGAAGGTTATGAATCGACCAGCGGTGGATGCCCATATGTCGGTGGTTGGAGAGATCAAGGAAGGACAGAGAGCGGAAGCAATGGAAGGGATTCTAATCGAGATCTAAGTCCATGATAGTATGAGGTTGTAGCTGTGACGTCGGAATTAAGATCAAGGCGCATTTTCTTCTCGTCGCAAATGGACGGAAGCTGAGTGAGCTCTGTCGGAATTGGCTCACCGGAGGCCTACAGTGCCATCGTGGGATATTGTTCATATGTTTTAGCTTAACGTCGTCATAAACGAGTCTCGTATCCTCCTGTATCCAAGATGCAATCGCTCATTATTTATTTACATGTAATTCTCACTTGCCAACTCTCGCACTATGGTCGGCGGAAGGGGTGGGCTTCTGTATTCAACACATACTCATCTAGGTTTACCAAGTCCGGGGGTGAGAAGATGAGGTAGAAATACTTGAGGGTCTCGGATAGCCAGAAACTCTGCATTGGTGTATTAGTACACTGTGGTAGGTCACTAGCAAGGGGTTTTACTTGCCTCCATTGAGTCGGTTTGGGCGGTCTCTGTATTAGTGACGTCCTCGATAGCTGCATTGGCATGCTGGGTGGTGGTGAAGCGGACGATGGCCTGGAACATATCCCACGCCATGTCCTGCCACTGGGGATCAGCCGTGATCCGATACATGATGAAGATGCTCTCGATGGCTTCTGGCCGGAGGAGGTATCGCGGGTCCCGGGCATGCCGAAAGCCTGTGGGGATAGATTCTCGCTCAGGGACCCAGCGTTCCTTATCCCAGTCGCACGGCTCGAGGGTCGGGCAGGACACGAGGTTGAATATCTCAGGCATCATGCCTGTGGGGAACGCCTTGTATGCCCATCCGCAGCCTCGGGCAAGTCTCTCTCCAATATTAACATGCTCCTCGATGTTTAGGAGCTTGCCGCCCAGTGCAAACATGCCTCCAGCAAAGCAGGTGAGATGCTGACTCTCAGTGACCAACTCAACCTTGTCGTCGTTGACGTGAACGTCACCAGAGAATAGAATATCGTCCTTCTCTGGTAGCATAGGTCGGTAGAGAAGATGCTTGATGACGGTATCCGAGGCCGTACGATACATAGACTCATAATTCGTATCCAAGCCGCCCAGTAGCGCATGCATCTTTGGCAGATACTCATATAGAGAGTCGGCCAGTGCTCCAAGGGAGAAGGTATTATCGGTTGCTTGCTCGTTCTGAAAATTAAGGCAAAGAGGCCACATTCCTGGCAAGCGCGTGTCATTCTGGATTCTCACCAGGAACTGCGTCACGCGATCGGTGGCATCGTAGAACTTGGGATCGCCGGTGAGCTGCGAGAGCCTTGTGAATTCCATCACGAGGGAGCTGGGGGACGCAGACGGGTCGTGGACGCCGGCGACCTGCTTTCCGCTCCGGGCGTCGTCAAAGTTGAGCCAGAAGCCAGGCAGACGATTGGGGGTGTCAAAGGCGACGTAGAGCATCTCTCCTAGTTCGACGGCCTTCTTAAGTAGAACCTCCTCGCCGCTTAGTTCGTAGGCGCTGAGAAGACCTCCAAGGTGGCGGATTGTCGTCTCGAACAAGTTGACGGCGCCCTCGTGAGTTTCGCCCCAGTTGAGCGTGGCAGCCGCTTGAGCAGCCTCACTGAACTCCTCCTTAAGGTCCATAATCCAAAGAGTGTCCAGAGAGTCGATTAGGGTTGCCGCCCAGCCTCCAAAGTTGTCCTTTCCCATGGCGGAGATGGGCATCAGTTCATCCTTCATCCATGCATACTGCTTGTATGACCTGTAGCTGCGCAGAAACTCATCACGGACGGCTTTTTGGCGGCTCTTGGTAGTTGAAGTGAGGTGGAATTTGCCTTGGTTGGCCTGGACCTGGGGCAGCTTGCGAGGCTTCTCGGTCGGCAAGGGTTCGATAGATGAAGGAGGATGAAACTGGGGCAGAGTAGACCAGTTGAAGGAGCTTGGCACAAACTCCAGGCCGCTCGTCCTAGGCGCAGACAAAGACGCAGATGAAGATAGAAGATGCCAAAACAGCAGCGCCCCGACAACAGCGGCGACCAGCGCCTTGCGCGGTAAGGACGGTTGTGAAGAGAGCGAGATCATGCTGTGGCCAATGAGTCTGCGGCGGAAGGATTCAAGAAAAGAGAGAAAGTCGACAACTCGTCGACAGGAAACAAGAGACCACTAGGAATATGTCGTCTCGCTTTAGCATGGAGTATGGGGGAGCAGTCTAGGTAGTGAATCTAGGTGGCCTAAAAAGGCCCTCGATAACGGGGGTCGCGGCGGCTGGGTGACCCACGTGAGAGGAAGGCGCCTGCGAATTGCCGTCGAGCGCAGCCACCGGACGCAATCAAAAGCCCACGATATAACGAATCACCAGGGGTTGTTGGTTGATGCATGCATATATATCCCTGTTGAAACATAAGCTTGTACCAAAATTATTGCTCGTTACCGACAGCTTGGAAATTGCCTCTTCGGACATCGATCCGGGCGCGTAAAAAGCTTGGAAATAGTATTCAGTCTTTATGCTGTTGGTTGTGTCCTTGTTGATCCTACGCTTCCTTCACCCATGATCCACCGCTGAGTTGGGCGAGCCCTCGTTGTCCTGCTCTTTTGTCGTCCGAGGTATCCGACCGTCTTTTCTGTGAGTTTGATTCTTTCTTGTCTTGTCTTGCAAAACCGCGAGAAATCAAAATGCGTCGGTTTCTGTATTTGTTGCTGTTGCTGTTGCTGTTGCTGGCCGTTCCAGCCAGTTGCGCCTCGCCTTGTGATACGGAGCCCCTGTCTCTGCCTATCCGCGATGTCCAAGTCCTCCCCAACGTTGAAAAGTCTCTCATGAAAGGGATCCCGACAAAACTTGGATCTCCTACGCAGAATGTTGTGCTCTTACCTTGGGCGTACGTGGGCTCATCAAACTTTGTAGGCGTCCATTAGACTTACTAACCTACCGATCTACACAGAGAGCTGAACAACACTTACATATACGATGACCAGCCCTATTGCGACAAGACGGTTATCTGGAACGATCGAATCTGCCAGATTCGAAGGGGCGGGCTGTTCAACGAGGAAAAGTCCGAGTCTTTCAATAAAGCCAGCGACATTGGGGACGCGGGCGGCGCCACGGACGAGGCGACCTTTCAAGGCTTAGAAGCGGGAATCAAGAGGCTCGTGTCGACTAGCCTTGCTGGCACCGATAACATCACGCTCGAGGGAGCACCGGCCTTGGAGAGCTTTCCGATCGGGGTCCCGCGCCTCAAATGGGATGCCGGTTACACGCTGCTCCACCCCCTCGGCCTGGGCTCCAACTCGACCTACCTGAACGCTCTCCGGGCCGCCGGAAAGATCAGTTCACGAGTGTGGTCAATCTTCTGGGGCCGAATGTGGGTAAAGGAACCCATCGATGGTTCCCTTGTGCTCGGCGGATACGACGAGGAGAAGGTGATTGGGAGGAACTACACGGCGCCCCTCGTCTACGACGACTACACGGGCACTCCGGGCTGCTGGACCGGCATGAAAGTCACCGTCTCAGACATCCGGGTCAACTTCCGCGATGGTTCTGACAAGAGCATCTTCCCATCCAACACTGCGTTGCCGTGCTGTATCGTCCCGCAGAGACAGCTCCTTCTCGAGGCGCCAGGCGCGTACGTTGGCAAGTTTGAGCAAGTGACTGGGTTCAACCACACAGAGACCTCGTACGGTCTCCACTGGTCAGCTCGTCTCTTTGATGCCGATAAAGTGCACGTTGGTTCCTTAACTTTGACTACCGGGTGCTAGCTAACCCTCTGATCAGATTCGACGGCGACATCACCTTCCACCTCAATTCGGGCCTGCAGATCCGGCTGCCAAACGACCAGTACATCGTACCCTTTGTCGACATCGACCGCAGCGGGGCTCGGGTTACCAAATCCAACGTCAAAGAGCTCTTGATGAATGGTGTTGCCGACCAGCCCGCAACTCTGGGCCGCTACTTTCTCACCGCGGCGTACCTCATGGTGAACCACGAGGCAGGCACCTTTACGCTCTGGCAGGCCAACCCGTCAAAGAGCAGCAAGCTGGTGCGAGTCTTTGATGAGGACACTGCCAACAAGTGCGGTGAAGACGCTAGTGGAGTGGTTCAGCCTTCTGTCAGTGCAACACCAGCAAAAGAGGAGAAGACACAACCGGTTGAAGAGCCGGAGGAAGCTGCGTCCTCTCCCTCCGGTGCCGTCATCGGTGGAGCAGTCGCCGGCGTCGTAGTTGGACTGGGCGTGATTGGCCTGGGAATCTTCTTTCTTCTCCGTCGAAGTAGAAATGCCAGGTCAAGCAACGAAGCTGTGCCAACCAAAGTACAGCCAGTCGAATCTCCGCCGAGCTATCCAGCCTGGAGCCCGCCACAAGAGATGCCCGGGTGCAAACCGATGCCCCCGGAGATGCAGGGACAGTCTCACTTTGTGTATGAGATGGATGGCAACACGTATTCTAGCCAGGGACGGAGATGATTGAATGATTCACGAGCTTACTAAATTACGAATAATGACAGGATTTTTTTTGTGTAATTTTTATTTATTTGCTTCTTGATTAAATAGAATCATGTAGGACAAGGTTTTTTTCTTTAACCGACAAACGCTTGTCTGATCAGTATGGATGCTCACTACCTATGGGCGTTATATGACGCTTTAATAATCAACCCTGATAGATGGGATCAACTATTTCCATTGCGGGTTTATAGAACCTGACCGTTCTCCTATCTCCATGCTCCTTGCATGAGGCGGAACTTGCCGGCGGGTCTCGGCACGCGGCGTGGAGCTTGACGGGTTTATCAAACGAGGGGAGGCTGTAAACCCGACGATGATGCACATGGGGTTTACATCCAATACCGATGAAAGAGAGGAATAGAATATAAAATGGATGTTGATATCGTGAAGAATAGAATCATTCAGCAGCAGCATCAATTGATAAACGCCTTCAGCCATCCCATCTACATCTCACCTCGCACTGCCAAGACCTTTACTTAGTTGTCACCTCATTCATACCAAGTCCAGCATGCCTCAGATTCTTGGAAAGGAAGTCGGCGCTCTTGGCTATGGCCTCATGGGTATGGATGGCCTCACCATACTCAACTCACATGGCATCCCGACTGACAACCTACAGGCTTCACCTGGCGTCCTACTCCTCCCCCTCTGGACCAGGCACTCGAGGCCATGCGCACTGCCCTCGAAAACGGCTGCAACGTCTGGAACGGCGCCGAGTTCTACGGCACCCCCGAGTACAACTCCATGACTCTGCTCAAGCACTACTTCACCAAGTATCCCGAGGATGCCGACAAGGTCTTCCTCGTCATCAAGGGCGGTCACAATCTCGACAACCACATGCCCAACGGCACGCCTGAGGGTATCCGACGATCTCTCAACAACATCATCAGCCAGCTTGGCGGAACTAAGAAGGTTGACGCCTTTGCTTGCTCGAGGAGAGACCCCAACGTCCCCCTCGAGATCACTTTTGGCGTCATCCAGAAGGAGTACATCGACACAGGCAAGATCGGTGGCATCTCCCTCTCCGAGTGCAGCGCCCAGACCATCCACGAAGCTGCCAAGATCACCAAGATCGCTGCCGTCGAGGTTGAGCTGAGCATGTTCTCCATCGATATCCTCAGGAACGGGATTGCCGAAGCTTGTTTTGAGCACGACATCCCAGTTCTGGCCTATGCGCCCATTGGCCGTGGTGTAAGTAAAATCAGCTTCGTGCAAACAGCTCCAGTTCTAATCACTGTCATAGATGCTTTCTGGTCGGTTCAAGGACGCTTCCGAGGTCAAGGAATTGGGCATTGTCTCCATCATGCCGCGCTTCCAGCCGGAGGCCTTCCAGCACAACCTCAAGCTCGTCAAGGAGGTCGAGGCTCTCGCCAACAAGAAGGGCTGCACCCCAGCCCAGCTGGCAATTGCCTGGGTGAGGAGTCTCAGCAAGCGTCATCACCTACCTACCATCATCCCCATCCCGGGAGCCACCGCGGCAGCTCGAGTCAAGGAGAACGCCCAGTACTTTCAGCTCACCGAGGAGGAGATGCAGGCTATCCAGCCACTGGTGGACAACTTTGAGGCTGCTGGTGCCCGTTACCCTGCGGGTGTGCCCGTGGAGACCTAAGAGTAGTTGGAAAGGGAATCTGTTGATGAATTAGCATGCTACCTTGAATATACCAGACAACAATTGCAAGAGATTGAGAATTTCAGCTAGAGTTTGTCCACAGGATGCCAAATTGGCATTCAGAATTGCAGAATTCATAAAAATGAATGCCATCATGAAACGTTCAACGAGTCGTGAGAAGAGGAAAATAACTTACCAGTACAACGAATCACCGCCGTTCAACGCGTCTGATCACACGATCAGACACGGGAAGGCGATGAACCTCCGGCAGCTGAGCGATGCTGAGCGGCTGGTGCCTGTCTCATCTCGGGTAGTTTTTGGTGCAGTAAGTAGAGAGAAGAAAGTTGTTGAGGCTCGCTCAGGCGAAAAGTTGGTAAACATTCAGGTGGATCTGACGCACGTGACGCCCAATCTCAACTACCCGCCGAAGGATGACAGGGGTTTTGCCTGTCAACAGAGAAGATGAATATGAAAGTGAATCAGGTGTGAATTGGTAGAATTTGTATGGACTCTATGAGAATGCGAGATAGTCGCCTTCATCCAATAGAGCACTTCGAGAGTAGGGTCTACAAATGAGTGATCCGGACGACAGTTTCAGGATGGATAATTAGACGGGTTAAACAATTCTCACAGCAAACAAAATCTCACGGGGTATACAATCATCTTGTCTGGTCAACTACTGAACACAAGAAATGCGCCCACTATGCTGCCAATACTCCAACACACGTCCTTAATCCATCAACGCACCATTCGACCCCACCGCTTCAAGTCTATTCACAAGCTTCTTCACGTTTGCCCAGTCCTCGTTCTTCAAGCCTTCCTTGCCTCCCAGACCACTGGCCACCTCAAACACTGTGAGGGATCCGTCAATGCCACCAGTGGCAAGGCGCTTTCCGTCATTGGGCTCCCATGCTACCTTGTTCAGACTCTTTGAGAGCATGGTTCTACCGTCCTTTCGAGAGCTGGGTGATATCCGTGACACAGGTTCCTCGGTTTCGACGGCGATATCCCAGAGCTCGAGCCAACCGGCGCCGTCTACCAAGGCAAAGATGTTGGGCTTGACGGGCGACCACTTGGCGTCGTATACGACATCCTCGCGAACAAAGTCAATCAGCGGCGTAATAGTACCATCACCGGAGCCAATGGTGGATGTTGCTGCAGGTGCCCGAACCTTCCAGAGCTTCACGCTCCAATCCAGTGATGAAGAGATGACCAGGTCACCCAGATCCACTGGACCTCTGGCAGGATGGAAGTCAACCGACATGACGGGTGCAGTGTGTCCCTTGTAGCTGATCTTCTTGTCCACGCCGGCCTTGGCACCAGCTCGGTCGTATCGATGGCAAGGGAAGATGGTGCCCTCCTCGCTGCCGACGAGGAAGAATGTAGGATCTGTATCCGGGAATGAAAGGCACGTTGGGCTCACATCTTCAACAGCCACCTTGGCCTGGCTGGGGTTCTTCAGCTCGAGCAACTCCTGGGGCTGGGCGAACACGTCCATGGTCCAGCCACACACAACACCATCAGTTGAGCAAGAAATGATGTTGTTGGCGTTTTGAGTACCAACGATATCGACCGAGTAGATAGGGTGAGCGTGTCCGTATCCAGTCAAGGGAGTCTTTTGAACTGGTGCCGCCTTTGCTCTTGTATCCCAGAGCAACACCTGGCCACTGTATGAGCCACCGATGATGAGGTTGTTGTGGTAAGGCGAGAACTTTGCTGTCAGGATATCCGACTGCGCTGTAAAGACGTATTCTGGGCGATCTTGCATGTGAAGGTTCCAGACCTGAACCAAGCCATCAGGTTCGTGGGGCGCCGTTGGGTTCTTGGTGTAAGATGCGAGAACAAGCTCGCTAAATTTGGGCGAGAAGTCGATTCCGCTGATCATGCGCTTCTTGGACCATCGATCATCAAAGAATTGAGCCACCTCCTTCACTCTATGCTTTCCACGGCCGCCGGTGTTGCCAGTCTCTTCGTCTTCATCCTCGACATCTTGACCTTGCAGCGCATAGTCTGTAAGGATATCATACGTCTCTTGATCAAGGGCCCTCTCAATCACTTTGGTAGACTTTTCCAGGAAGTCGACGAACTCGTCTGACTGCGCCACAGCGTCGAGTTCCTCGGCAGTAAGGTCCCTTGAAGGATAGTTCATCGATGTGCTCGAGGGCACCACGCCATCGGTCAGGAACTCCTTTGTCGCCCTTAGTTCTTCCTCCACCTCTTCCCTGATCTTCTGTCGGAGTTCCTCCTCTCGATCCCGTTCTCTCCTGCTCAGCCTCTTGCTGGGCGTCGAAGTTGCTACGGGTATATCATCAGCTTCTGAAATGAGAGACTGAGCTCTGGTTCTGTTGGGAGTCGTCCATTCCTCGGTGGTCTGAACACCTTTGCTGTATGAGAAGACCTCTTTTACGGGAGACGGTGGACACTCGAAGACGGTGGTGAGGGGAACAGTGGTGAGGCTCGGGGGTAGGACAAGGGGCTGGATATGGCCAGGAGAGGCGACTTCGGAAGTCTCGTTGCTGAGTTCGCCAGCACTCAACACGCTGTTCGGACGGCTGCCACGAGGGGCTGGAGAGGCAGCGCCTCCCGTGACGGTGGAGCCAGGTCTGCTGTCACCCACCAAGCTGTTGATGAGCGATTCGATCTCGCGGCGGTTATCTGCTCTTCCGGGAGTCGGGGATATCAACTGCGGTGAGGAGACAACATGTCAACGAGGGGTTCCAAGGCGGTGGAGGGTCAGGGGACCAACGTCGCTAGGGGTGCCTATGCTCGAGCGACTGGCGGTCGCCTGGCTGGCCCGAAGCTCTCTCTGCCGCTTAAGCTCTGCGAGCTTTGCTTTCTTTGCTAGGATTTCATCTCGACGTTGCTGCATGGTGGAGGTTCCACGGTCCCATCGCGGGACAGGCCGATCTCTGGGAAGCTATGGATGGCGGGATTCGCAGGTGATGGGAGGTGCAGAGGCGCAAGTCGTAGAGTGGGCGGACGTGGTTGAATGGCGACAAGAGAGAAAGGGACAAGTCGATCTCGCTATATTGCGGCGCGTCTTTGTGGTTGAGATCGCGTTGTTTGGAGTAATGATGCAGTGTATGGACAAAGTTGGTAAGTACTTTGAGTAGCTGCTGAATGGGGGTCCAATTGGATGCGACAGCCCGTCCAGCAAACTTGCACCCCAGGAGCCCCTGCAAAGGGACAAGCCAGGGACAGTGCTCAGTGGGATTGCCAATGGAAGGGTACGTACCTGGAGAGATTGGAGACTCAGCCTGGCACGTGATCCCGTCGGCCGGCTCACTGTCACTGGCTCCAGCTCCCGTCGTTCGCCCGAGCTCCCAGCCGCCAGCGGCTGCTTTTTTGGTTTTACAGCGAAACCTGGAAAAACTGCGACTTTTCCCGACGTCCTTTCAATTCTTCACCTCAAGCCGACGCACCTAATTCCCTCGAGCCACCCCCGACAGGGTCCATTGACAAGCCATTGTCGACCCACGACTATCGTCTGTACCGATCCTCTCGCTTTCCCACTCGATCGCGCAGTTTTTGCGACCCGATTCCCCAATGGCTTCGACCGGAGTGAACGTGCGTGTTATCCTTCCTTATCCTCGCCGATTCGATTCGGCCGCCCGCTCGACCGTGTCCCGACCCCGAGCACTCGACAACGCCGGAAACGCGACCGTCCGGGCGGCACAATCGCTTCGTGCCTTGACGACGAGGCTAATTGAGTTATTTCCAGGTTTTGCGGTGGTCCGCCCTCGGCCTGGGCGTCTTCTACGGCTTCACCCACCAGCGGGCTATTACCGCTGCCCAAAGAGCCGAGCACGCCCAGCACGAGTACGAGAAGAAGGAGAAGTTGATCCAGCAGGCCAAGGCGGAGTTTGCGAAGCAGAAGAACCCTACATCAGCTGCTGACTCTGGTATGTCGGCTCCGGCGTTGTTGCCCAATCTGCCCCCTAGGGAGCAATTGGAGGGCGGCATTTTGCGTCTTGTGCATCCCAACCGTTGACGATGCCCCGGGCTAACTCTGGACAGTGATTACCGACCCCGCGGATCCCAAGTTCGACCTCGAGAAGCTGCTGCTGAAGGTTGCCAAGGAGAACCCTTAAGATGGGGTCGTGGCAAAGGGAAAAGCGTAAGAGTGGATGAGGCGGAAGAACGGATGGAAAGTCACGGGCGAAAAGGTCGGCCAACCGTAGGGAAACAAATCCACCGGAGGCATAATCCGAGCCTCGAGCCTCGACTCAAGACTCGGTGTATGATTTGAGGATATACGTGGCGGTCCTGCATAGATGTTTCCTTAGGTCCCTGCTACACAAGTGTACGGGTGTACAATATAACAACTTTAGACGACAAAACGTCAATGGCTTGGTTTACAACTTGCTACACCTGGACTGTCTGAAAGTGAAGGTAGTACAAGCTGGCATCGGAGCTGGTCTCTGCCATTGAGATGATGCAAAGGGTAGAGAAAGCAATTGAGCAATATTTCAGACATATTATGAGCTACAGGTGCCAAGACAGTCAGCAATTGCCATTTCAGCCTCCAATGGGTAATCTCCTTCAATGGATTCTCCCAGACTAATTGAAAAGCAAGCAGCTGTGCCATCATTCCCCCTCTCGGCCGATTCATCAGGTTGACGTAGAATGATCTGGTCGTCATTGGATAGCTGAGCTCCTGGGGAAGAACCGGCGAAACTGCGGCTCCGGCGGGCGCCCCGGCTGTGAGTGGAGGGGAGGGGACGGGGCCACGG